>KE158928.1:0-27712 GCA_000411055.1 Leavenworthia alabamica | reverse complement strand
TGATAAGTTTTAACTATAGAAAATAGAAAAAACTGAATCAAAAGATGATATTGTATTGATATAAAGTAATGAGTACAATGAGAATTTACTTAAAAGGAAGTTTCTCTTCTCCCCCAAAACATTCACTCAAATCATGCATACTCATCCGTTCTTACTTTTCTTAACTTATAGACAGTACCATGTGATCATATGGTTAATTAACTACTAAGGTGTCTTATTTAACTAGAGTCACTTTAACCTTGGTGAGCACCAATTACCAAGAGTGATATGCTGCCAGCCTTTTAACGTTGTTGATCCCTAGGCCCATTCTTCTTTCTCCTTCTGTAATGATAAAGTATTGGAGGCCTTACTCCTTCATATGTATCATATACGCAGATGCCTGATGTGATATTTGTCCAAACCCATATTTATAATGTGAGTTGAATACTTTTTTGTTTTTACCAAAAGATTCATGGTTAGCTATAGTCTTCTCTTCAAAGTCTTGAACTCACATCAACTACCAAACAAAAAAAAGACATATTTATTAAACATGTTATGTTCTTTGAAAACATATTTCATTTGAATAGCCAAATAATAAGCTAGTTGAGCTAACTAACACTGGATTAAACATTTATCAAAATCATATTTGTTAATCAGTTGGATTTGGACGAGTGTTTTAAGACACATTGGTCTATATCCGAATATTAACAAAATGCATAGTATTGGTATAGGCTTCATATTTCATCTTTACACAAGATATAATCCTAGGCTAATCTCCTAAGAGGTACTAGTTGTTGTTGTAACAGAAGATGCCTCAGGTTGAGCCTCACTGGTCATAGTTTGAGGCAGTGGTGTTTCTTGCGGAGCCACTGGAGGAGCTTCTGTGAAGGTGCGAGGAGAAGCTTGAACAATTTCTGAAGGCTTGAACTTGTTGATGTAGTAGCTAAGAGAAGGTCCACTGTAATCCACAGGTTTTGGTCGAGCAGGAGCATATTTTCCAACTTGGAGGAGTATAGAGGAAGCTGCAGCAACTGAGATAAGAGCAACACCTGCTACAATTGCTGCTGTGTTCTCAGCTCCATCAGATGAAGATCCTGCAGTACCTGAGCTTATCGCACTCTCTGCAACATATACCGCAGGCTGCAAAAGGTATCAAGAAAAAACTATTCTTCAGCAAGCAATATAACAAGAAAAGCTACTCTTCAGCAAGCTATTCTCTACAACATATACTGCAGGCCGCAAAGGTAAGAGCTCTCCTAAGTCTCTATCAACGCCAAAAGGCTCATAGACAAGCAAGAAACTGATCAAAGACCAATAATAATCTCTACTTACTCCCACTTACTAAATACTTGAGATGTAATGGTTACACTACATCCATTACAACATATACTAAATATTAGGAATTAAATAACCATAGAAGGAGAAGATATGAAACCTCAATAGAGTAAACATTAGTTTGACCAGCAGTATCTTTCTCAACATAGCCAGTCCAACCACGTGGCTTCCTTGGAGGAAATGTTCCAACCACTTTGGTCTTCTCTCCGGCCAACCATTCCATACTCACAGTTCCAACCTGCCAAGGTCACACTGATGACATCATTGCACAATTCTATTTATATACGATTCCTAGTTTCTAATCACCAAGTAGTGAACATTCATTGTTAAGGACCTCGGAGTATCTATCTATCTAGCAAAAATCAAATCTAGATAATAATTGCAATACAGAGATGTGATCTGGTTACCTCCTTCTCTGGAGCACATTCTTCGGAATTACAATCAGGATCGTTAGAAGATGCTCTCACCACAGAAACGAGAAATTTCCTTCCGGATGACTTTGAATTGACGAATCTGGCAAGAGGCTTGGGCGATGCCAAAACGTAGCCGTTTGGGGAAACTAATACGTTCGACATGGTTGATCAGATTTGAGGAGATGAGCAGATTAAGGGACTTCTTATGTCTTCTTAGAGGCGGAGAAGAAGATAGGAGGATCTCTGTGATATGTGGTGGGCTTTTTTCTCTAGCCTACGCGTGTAACTGCCAAACCCACATGTTTAACTGATTAGTTTTTTTTTTTTAAAGTTCATAACCAAAATTAAAATTAAATTGGTTAAAGTTTTTTTTGGTCTAAACATAACCACTAATTAATTTGGCTAGTTTTGATTCGAAGAATTCAACAAGAACTACAAACATAAAAAATAGCTTGATATGACAAATGTAGAAATGCTACACACAACCACCATATAAACAAACCGATAAAAGAGTGGTGTAAAATAACAATAATGAAACACACAAATATCACAAAGAGTAAAGCTCTTATTTATTTCATTCATCTCTTCAGACTTTTTTTTGTTTGATAAAAATAAAATAAAATCATTTCTTAAGGACTTAAGAGCATCGTTCACGTGCCAAACCCATCCGTCCATTGGGAACGTCGATGACGACGCGGTGGTTCTGTTGCTGCATGCTTGCAATAACATTGACGACAGAGTTTACGTTATCCGGCGATACGGCCATGGCAAGGCACGACATGCTCCCGGCGGTGCTGTGTAACATCAGGTTATCAGCTGGTATTGTCATGTTCACTCCCTTGAACATGAATGTTATTGTCGGCACCGTTATTTGCCCTGAGTAGCACGTATCAAAACCCCCGAGTGACGTCACCACGGCAGTAGTTGGCTTCACGCGCTTCCTGAACTCGTTCCTCACCGCCTCGTAAACCGGTTTAGCCAGCCGCGTGTAAACAGTCCCTACACACAAAATGGTTTCATTAATTAATATATAACCAAACCTAAACCAAAACACAAATTAAATCAAAATGTGTTTAAACTGAACCGAAATCAAACCGGATAAGAGTAAATAAATATACCGGAGTCAAAGATGGTTCCAGCTCCGGTGGAGGGATCAAAAGCAATAGCTTCCGGCGGGATATCAACGACTTTCCTAGCGACACGAATAGCAACAAGATTGACATAATACAAAGAAGACCTCCTAGGATTTCTAAGAAGGGGCGTGTACTTCACGCGTACAGGTTGTGAGGTGGGGCCGAGTCTAAGCGATCCAGAGAAACTAAGAGACCTAAAACTTGGCAAGCAATAAGAGAAGGTGGATTTGTAAATGGACTGAGACTGTGACATGAGTGATAATGGGCCTCGACCCAAGCCCAATAAGCCTTGTGGCGGTGTGATGGTTCCTCCACTGGCGACCTTGTTGATGCAACCAAAGCTAAAGGATGTGATCGGGTCGGAGGCAAGGCGGATGGTGTCCTGAGAAAGGTTAGCCGCAATGGAGGAGCGTCCATAGGTCATGTTGAAAGAACACGCACGTGAGTAGCACGTGGGGTTCGGCACCTGTAACCATTCACGTGAGTTACTAATAATGCATAGTGTCGGTTGAGTTTTATATAACCCGTGAACGATTTTTGGCAATGTTGGTGGAATATTCATATTATAGTGGGACCCACTCTTTGTAAAAATTTACTTTTTTCACATAAAAACAACCGTTATATTTTTGTATTAGTTAAATTATAATATTGTTTCTTTTATGTGACAACAATATTCTCTCTCAGATTTTTAAGATGAAAACAAATCACAGGTTACTAATATTAAAATACAACTACAATATAGTATGTGACATACATGAGCTATATAAATGTTCATAAATGAAAGAATATTTTGTGAAAATATAATTAATCAAAAACATTCCATGAACATATTTATTATATATTTAGATAAGTAGAGAGATTTTGTACCTGTTTACATTGAGGAGAGTTGCAGCTAATGTTCTTGAAGGAGGTGGACTTAGGTGGAGAAAAAGCTGTGGTAGAAGGACAGCCAACGCAGCCAGAGCACGGAATCCAAGCCACGTCACTGCTAGTGTCCATGGCTAAGAGAAGTGACTGAGCCGGTGTTCCAATCCTGGCCTTGACAATGTATGTAGTGCTTTGCAACATTTGACGTCCTGAGGCAATGGGGACGACAGATCTCTTGGCGACGAGGCTGCTCAGGTACTGGAGACGAGCCTGATCTTGGGCAAGTGACTGAAGCACACGTGCTTCCCATGAGAGTGAGGATGATGATTTGAAGGGAGAGCAAGGGCTGTCTATGTGGAAGATTCTTAAGGTAGAGCCTTGGTCTTGAGTGTTGGTAAGGTCACAGTTTGGGTGGTTTAACCCAAGTCCTAGTGGGACTATGAAAAGAAGATGGAGGATTAAAACAAGAGTGGTCATAGTGTTGTATTATATGCTTTATGTTGAATGGTATATTAATTGGTGTTGGCATGAGAGGGTATATATAGTGGTGTGAGCTACAAAATGACCATTCAACATAGTAAATTTCTTGTTCGTTTGACTGTCTACTATAAGCATAGTAAATTTTTGAAGTCTGTATTCAAAACGTTATCCTTAGCTTTGAGTTTGAGCGTTAGACCTTCAACAAAGCTACATTTTTTTATATTTCCCTTTGTAAAATTGATGTCGGCCAGTAATGTATTTTATAAATATGTTTCTTTGCTCTTCCCACATAGCAAAAAGTTACTTTCCAGCGATTTCCACTACATTTGTGGGGTATTATAATAATGAGTAACATTGAAAAAATAGAAGAAGCCTAATGAATGGGTTTATACAAAGATTGTGCTTATCACATGCGGTCGACTCTTGATTATTTGGAAACATTGAAATGGAATTTAATACGTTTCTTCGTTTTCAACACATTTCACTCTAAAGGCTTCAATCTAAAGCACTTTTTAATAGCTACAAAAGGCAATGTTTGATTAAAAAAATTCTCACAACATGAGATTCATTAACTTGAAAGATAATTAAGATAATTAAGCTTGAAGAGACAGTTAATGCAGGCTGATGCTACTCTATTTAATCCTACATCATATTCTTACCTACCTTCAAATACCACTAATGAGCCTAAGGTCTCATTATTAACTTTCTTCCTCGTCATAATCTTCTTCGTCTTCTTCATCTAACCTCTTACCTATATTAGCAAGCTGCATTGGATCGATATTACTCATATCCGATATGGACCACCCTGGATATTCTTCTGAGGCTGTGTTTACTGATGGCTTTATCTCCATGTCGAGTGAGTGTGTGTTCAAATCAAAACCCCTACCAAACCCTGAGTTTGTTTCATTACCTTCTTTTGGACTTTGCAACTGTTGATTTGTGTGGTTAGAACTGTCATCTACACCATGTTGCTCTGGTGGTCCAGGTATCTTGATTTCGTCTTGCGTAAGTGATGGTGCTACTGATATGGTTGGCTCTATTTCCATCTCTCGATGCAGATGCTCTTTCTCTACTGTTTTTGCACTTCGACCACGTCCTCTTCCACGCCCTCTGCCTCTACCCCTTCCACTTGGTCCTGCATGCCCCATCTCTTGCTGTAGTGATAACACAAAATGAATCATCATATTAAGACACATTCATAAACCAGACAGATGTTATGATAATAGCCAACAGTAGAAGCTCACCACTTTTGTTTTCTTTAAGTCCTCATCGCTGTCATTAACTTCGTCACCTGTAGGCTTCCTGGCCAATCAGAAAAGCAAATCAGCTTGACACGGAGTCAAGAATATATACAAACTATGGACATGAAGCTAAGAACTATGAACATAGATCCAAACCTTCTCTTGGAGACACTGCGATCATCCATAGTTACATCAGCTTGGCCATGACCATGCCCATGGCCATAGTCAGGGACCTTACTAACAACTTCCCTCAGAAAATCAAACACGTTGTATCTTTCAACACAATTTTTTCTATAAATAATAGACAAATCAATAAATTAGGATGTGTTTAAATACTACTTTGTTCATATTATTAGGCAGTAGTAACAAGTGAGAAACATATAAAGAAGATGATAGAGAAATCAACATACAGGTGTAATGAGCTGACGGTCTTGGCTCCTCTTTGAAGTGTAATTTCATAGGTATGATCACAAAGGTCTTGTAAGAACAATTCCAAAGCTTTTGCTGAGTAGATGAAAAAAGTTTAAGCGAAACGATTAAAAAACTCGAAATTTGCAGGTAAGTATAAGTAACTCACAAACTAAAACAGGGACGGCCAAAGCAATCTTGCCAACATCCTCGTCAGCTTGCATTATCTTTTTTATGCGAGCCTGAAAATTTACAGACATGGATGAATAAAAATATAAGTATATTTATAAGGCTCAATCAAGCATGAGATCAAATAAAAAACAAAACTTTCAAAATCTCATAAACAATACACCAACTTAGGAATTGAGCATGACCAAAAAAAAATCCCCAAATAATTAGGTCAAATAACAACAGAACATCGAAACAGAGGGACCATAGTCTACAACAAAACACAAAGTGATCAAAAAAACCTAAAGACATGAAATTGGAAAAAACTTACAGCAGGGAAACGAGTGTCGAGCTTCTTCCTCATGAGTTTTTTTTTGGATCAGAGAAACGAATAGCGAGCGATTGAGGAAATGAAACAGCAGAAGTTGAGAGATCTGATATCTATATTTAGAAAATTCCTTATTTAACAAAGGAATATAACTTTGGGTGGATTGCCACTAAACCAGATCTCCAATGCCGATTTCTTTCTCTTCTCCGACTTGTTCGTCCGTACGATTTCTCTTACCCACGATTATTAATTTTAAACTTTAAATTAAAAAGAATACGTCAAAAGGATAAACATTAAAAAAATATTAAATATTTGTTTATTCCCACAATGAAATAGTCTTTCTTTTATTTATTATTTGACAAATTCCAAAAGAAATCTAATTATTATTATTTTTTTCTTGGTTAACTTTAGAAACTAAAAAGACGAAAATACCCTTAAAACAACAGGAGTAAACTTGTGGTGTTTGGACTTTGGACTATGAAGATGCTCTTATAACCCTACACTAATACTGATGATTGAAAACAGAGTTTATGAATCAAAATGTGGAAACTGGCAAGTTAGTTTCAGTAATTCAACTTCTCAAATCCTTTCATGGACAAGAGCTCACATTTGTTACAACAATATACAAAAAAAATCAACTTTCACTAAGGATTTGTTCTTGATGCTTCTGTTTCAGCTAGAGTGTTTTTCCTTTATGTTACAATTCCTGTGCTTGCTTCTGTAAGTCTCAGTTACAATGGTTCTTGTTCTTCTTTCTCTTTTTTTCACCCTTGCCAAACCCATACAATATCTGCCAAAGCAGGTCTAAGATCCTCCTCTACTAACTTCAGATACTCCATTGTATCTCCATTACATTTCTTCACTTCAATCAGGTGAAACATCGGCGTCACTTGGTATATCTCTGCATTCATAGTCAACACGCCTTTTCTTCCTTCTTTTAATCTTTCCATTTTGAACAAGCCTGTGTCTTGCTTTCTTATCTTCAGTTTCAGTCCCTTGGCCACTTCCTCTATCTTATCAATGATCTCTGAAACAGGCTTTTGAGATGTGAATCTTGATTCTCCCTTGTCATAAACTTTCCCAAAAAGTCCAGAAATATCAAACCCTGAAGACAAGGCAATAATATCAAAAGCATTCAAGTTTGAAACATGAGGTGACTCTCCATTTTCATTTTGACCTGAAGCTTCAGCTTCCATTGAGCTATCAACCTCACTTACTTGTTTCTCCATCTTCTTGTTCTTCATTACCAAACCTTTTCTGAACCAAGAACTCTCCTTGATTTTTGAGATAGTGATTCTACTCTCATGGTTAGGTTCCAACATCTTACACAACAATCTCTTTACTTCAGGAGCAAACCATTTAGGACACTTGAAGTCACCTTTACCCATCTTCCTATACATCTCCATTATATTAGAATCATGAAAAGGAAGATAACCAGCCAAAAGAACAAACAAAACAACCCCACAAGACCATATATCGGCTTTCGAACCATCATATCCTTTCCGATTAATAACCTCAGGAGCAACATAAGCAGGTGTACCACAAGTAGTATGAAGGAGACCATCTTGGCCTTTACAATCAGCTAATGCACTTAAACCAAAATCAGATATTTTAAGATTATCATTGTCATCAAGCAACAAATTCTCTAGCTTAATATCACGATGATAAACTCCGCGGCTATGGAAAAAATCAACAGCACTAATAAGCTGATAAAAATACTTCCAAGCAACATCTTCTCTTAATTTACCTTTTACAACTTTGTTGAAAAGCTCACCACCTTTACAATACTCAATAACAAAGTAAATCTTTGACTTTGTTGCCATAACTTCGTATAAGTCAATGACATTAGGGTGTTTAGCAATACTCATAACAGAGATCTCTCTTTTGATTTGATCAGATAGTCCAACTCTCATAACTTTGTCTTTATCAATCATTTTGATAGCTACACTTTCATTAGTATGAATACTTCTTCCATAATAGACCTTGGCAAAAGTACCTTGACCTAGTAACCTCCCAACCTCATATCTATCAGTTAATATACTTGGTTTGTTCTCCATCTTAGTCTATAAACTTCAAACCTCATATATATTGAGAAGCAATAACACAGAGAATCGAATTTGAAATATAAAGGAAGAAGATTTAGTAACCTTTGTTATGAAGCCAATTCGACAGATGAATCCGAAACACAGAGAATGAGTTACGGATCTATCTCTGCTTTGACTAGCGACTCAGTTCTGCTCCTCTGTCTTAACTCTTTAAAATATTATATTTTCTAACATATATGGGTAATGTTTCCCTGTGGGCTTGTCTACCTAATGCGCGCCATTTAGATCGTTAATTTTTATTGGTATTTTAACGATTTGGTTTTATTAATTTTTTTTATTAAATTTTTTTATCAAAAGTAAACGCAACTTTAATTTCTATTAAATATTTTGTCCCTAGTCTTTCATTGACTTTAACAAATGAGCATATATAATCTCAATTATCTCTATACGTCATCGTGACGTTTGGACTCATGGCCTCATTGGTTAGGGTTAAGTAGAAACATACAAAGAGAGATAATTCAAATGAGTACTTGAAACACTTTATTTGATATGGAGAAGAAGATCTGTTCAACATTAAATGGTACAGCACATCATTGAATTCTCGTGTCCCAACCACTTATGATGATCACTCTCTAAAGTCTACATATGTGTCCATGTGATCGTGTACGTGGCTCTCCATGACTGTCCCAACAAGGTTCCAAAGAACTGTTCTCCAAAGTTTAAACCATTTTATAAGATAATGTAAGGTTATAAAATATATAAAGAGAATGAATGAATGATGATGAGTGATCAACACGACCACAAACAAAAACGCGTTTTGCTCATTTTCTCTCTTATCACACATCAACTTATCCATCGATGGATTTGATTTCAACTTAAGACGTGACTTTGCAGTATCTATGTCCAATCTTCAAAGTCATATCTTACCAACTCACATCTTTATCTAATCCCCTATATATAGAATAATGCATGTGATATAGAAATCGAGATTGGAAGCCAAGTCATGAGTTCATCTAGTCCCTTGGTGGTGAAGAAATCTCAAGTAGTTATAGTCAAACCCTCAAAGACAACATATGATGTCTCTCTTTCTCTCTCGACACTTGACAACGATCCTTACCTTGAAACCCTCGCCAAAACCATCTATGTCTACGCTCCACCATCTCACAACGACGTCCACGACCCTGCTTCCCTTTTTCAACAAGCTCTCTCTGATGCTATTGTCTATTACTATCCTCTCGCTGGAAAACTTCACCGGCAATCCCACGACCATAAACTAGAGTTGAGGTGCACTCCCGCCGATGGAGTCCCCTTTGTCAAGGCAACTTCTGATTGCACTCTCTCTTCCCTCAACTATTTGGAGGACATGGACTTCTCTACCTTAGACCAACTCGTACCTTCTGATGTAGCTGTGACTTATGGTAGTTACAACCCTCTAGCTTTGCAGATTACTCTATTTGCCTGTGGAGGGTTCACTCTTGCAACGGCTCTCTCTCATTCCATCTGTGATGGTTTTGGGGCGTCTCAGTTTTTCAAAGCCTTAACTGAGCTCGCCTCAGGAATGACACAACCTAGCATCATCCCCGTTTGGGACAGACACTGCCTCACATCTAACAACTTTAACGGTATATATTATATAAACTAACTAATTTTTTTTTTATCTCAGTCATTCAAATTTCAAGACATATTGCTTCAGTTTCAGTATACTTACATTTGTGTATTTATATAAGTAGGGCAAATGGAGGAGGAACAAGCTCCCAAGCTGGTTGACTTCGTGGAGGCTTGCTTTTCTGTGGCAACTTCTCCATACACACCCACCAACGACATGGTATCTGAGATCCTCAACGTGACATCTGAAGATATCACTCATCTCAAGAAGGAGGTTGCGGGAGAAGTAACAACTCTAGAGATCCTTGCAGCTCACGTCTGGAAAGCAAGGTGCCAGGCCATGAAGCTGAGTCCAGATGGGACTTCTCTTTTCGGAATGGCCGTGAGTATACGCCGTATTATGGAACCACCACTACGGGAAGGCTACTACGGAAACGCATTTGTCAAAGCCAACGTAGCTGTGAAGGCTGGAGAGTTACATAACTCACCGTTATCTCACGTTGTGAAGCTCATTAAAGAAGCTAAGAGAGCTGCACTGGAGAAAAGGTACGTGTGCGAGCAACTAAAGGATATAGAGAGAACCCTAAAGATGAAGGTAACGTGTAAGGGAGGGAACGGAGCGTTCATGTTGCTTACTGATTGGAGACAACTTGGAATGCTAGATGAAGTTGATTTTGGGTATGGAGGATCGAAGAACATAGTACCATTGGTGCCTAAGTATCTATCGGATATTTGTATTTTCTTGCCAAGGAAGCACGGTGGCGTTAGGGTGCTAGTCACGCTTCCCAGACCTGCAATGGAGAACTTTAAGGAACACTTGAATCCCCTAAGCTTTTAATATGTCAAAATGAGATTTAATTGGGTGTGAGTGTAATTTGCAATATTAATAATTTTATTAACCAATGATATCTCACCACCTCAGCATCACGTGTAAGCTCACGTGTAAACTCTTAAATGGCTATATATTCCAAGTAGATAAAAATGCAAGAGAAGCGTGGACTAATGTATGTGGCCCAAAAAAATCTAATGGTAATATTCTGAATCTAAATGGGCCTGTTATAGTTAAAAGAAGCCCATTAGTTATCAACAAGTCTAGGGTTTTAGTTTGTTTCCTTAAGATATATAAGCCAGGTAGAGGGAACTTGAAGCGCAGCCGCAGTGGAATCAGAACATCTGCAAACATGGTTCGTCTTCTCAATTTCTCAGTTTATTTGTATTCTGTGGTTTTTCTCTTCAATTCAGCTGTTGATAGACATTGTTATTCAAAAATTGACGTTTTGTTAGTTCCTTAGGATAATTGCAACTCTAGTTTTATCGCTTCATGCCCTAGATCGTATAGTTATTTTTTTCGAGGTTTCGATTACAGTAATGCGGCGAATGTAATGTTTCCGACTGAAAAATTGTGTTGAGAGTATTGCTTTTGAAAAGGCTCTATTAAACGTTTGAGATAATTTTGTATTGATTGATTTGTTCTGTTGTTTTGATATTTATATATGTTTCAATTGTAAATTTTGCAGGCAAGAGGATTGAAGAAGCATTTAAAGAGGCTCAATGCTCCTAAGCATTGGATGCTTGACAAACTTGGTGGTGCCTTCGTACGTTGTTTTTTATCTCTCAAACTTTTGTTTTCGAAGACCGTTTTATTGATTTTGTGATTTTGTTATATTGTTTAGTTATGAGTTTTTTTGTTTCTTTGTAGGCTCCAAAACCATCTTCTGGGCCTCACAAGTCAAGGGAGTGTCTTCCTCTTGTTCTCATCATCAGGAACAGGTTGAAGTATGCTTTGACTTACCGTGAAGTTATCTCCATCTTGATGCAAAGGCATATTCAAGTTGATGGCAAAGTCAGAACTGACAAGACTTACCCTGCTGGCTTCATGGGTATGTATTTATTACGGTTATATGCCCTTTTTGTTTATTATGATCAGTGATAGTCTAAGTCGTAACATTTTGATTTGAATAGATGTTGTTTCTATCCCCAAGACCAATGAGAACTTCCGTCTTCTGTATGACACCAAGGGACGTTTCCGTATCCACTCCATCAAAGATGAGGAAGCAAAGGTTTGTTATGTTACAGTTTCGCTTTGTTAAGTTTTGTCTCTGTTCTGAAAACAGATCCTAGGAGGAGTAATGAATGTTTTAATTTGATCCATGTGCAGTTCAAGCTTTGCAAGGTTAGGTCAATTCAGTTTGGTCAGAAGGGAATTCCTTACCTTAACACTTATGATGGTCGTACCATCCGTTACCCTGATCCACTCATCAAACCTAATGACACCATCAAGCTAGACCTTGAGGAGAACAAGATTGTCGAGTTCATCAAGTTTGATGTTGGTAATGTTGTTATGGTTACAGGAGGTAGAAACAGAGGTCGTGTAGGTGTGATTAAAAACCGGGAAAAGCATAAGGGAAGCTTTGAGACAATTCACATACAAGATTCAACAGGGCATGAATTTGCAACAAGGTTGGGCAATGTCTTCACCATTGGCAAAGGAACAAAGCCTTGGGTCTCTCTTCCTAAAGGCAAAGGTATCAAGTTGACTATCATTGAAGAAGCCAGGAAGAGACTTGCTTCCCAACAAGCTGCTTAAAACCTTAAACTTCTTTGAATCATTAAACATTTTATTTATCAGATTTTGGTTTTGAGTTTTATGAATACAATATTGGACTAATGGTTTGATCTCAATCTATCAGCGTTGCTCTCTTATTTACTCATATCTTGTTCTGAAGTTTCATTTCCTTTGTTTGGTATGTGTCAATAAGAGAGTAGCTCAAATCGAAAGTTAAACTTGCGGGTGTGGTTCCCTGTATCTGCAGTTCAGTGTCAATCTATCTGCATACATCTGCAGTCTTCAATCTGAAATCAATTATAGTCTTGACGTTAGCTGAGTTCCAGATTTGAAATTTCAGTCTTTGCTTGTTGCAAAGATTAAACAGTGTTCAACAAGCTTAAGTTTGAAGCTGGAAAACGTTTGGTCTATTCTGAATGAGATACGTTGACTTGTACATTTTTAGTTAACTCTTTTGTGTACATCTTTTATTTGGCATAATGATGTAATAAACACACAAAGGCATATATATTGTAGCAAAAAAGATAGAAGGAATATTTATTTGTTTACTTTAAAAAGAAAGAAAGATACAAAAGCACATGCGAAGTAGCCGACAGTTTGAAGTAAAGCCAGCGAACGTGAAAGCCATTCACTTTTATATCTCTTTGTCTCTGACTTTGTTTGCAAAGTAGATCTGCTTCAATGGCCTCTCCTCTTCTCCCTACTTCTACTACTCCTGATCATCTCCCCGGCGGTGATCCACCGTTGCTGACCTCTCTACGTGTCCTCGTATCTCGCGTTCTAGCCTCCTTCCGTCACGCTTCCGCTGACTCCCGACCCTGGAGTGAACTCATCGACAGGTCAGCTTTTTCCCGGCCGCCATCTTTCTCGGAGGCAACGTCAAGAGTAAGGAAGAACTTTTCCTACTTCCGATCCAATTACATAACCTTAGTGGCTCTCTTACTCGCCGCATCTCTCCTCTCACACCCTTTTGCTCTCTTCCTCCTCTCCTCACTGGCCGCTTCTTGGCTTTTCCTTTACGTTTTCCGTCCGGCAGATCAACCTTTAGTCATCGGAGGACGCACGTTTTCCGATCTTGAGACGCTAGGGACGCTTTGTCTCTGCACTGTGGTGGTGTTGTTCATGACTAGCGTTGGATCGCTATTGATGTCGACACTAGCCATTGGGATCATGGTCGTGGCCATCCATGGCGCGTTTCGTGCTCCTGAAGATCTATTCCTTGAGGAACAAGAAGCCCTTGGATCTGGTCTTTTCGCATTTTTCAACAACACAGCCTCAAACGCAGCTGTTGCTGCTATCGCCACTTCCACAATGTCGCGTGTTCGAGTCTGATATTATTATTGAGAAGTGTGATAATTATTCATTTTATATACAAGTGAAATGTAACTTTAAACCATTCTTTTCTCACTGCTTTTGCTTTGTTTGTTGCATGTTGAAGTTTTGAAACAATTCAGATTCATATATACCATTAAAATGAGTGTCAGTAAATAACAAACACAATGAATGAAGAAAAAGAATGAATCACAGTGTTGCTCTAAAGTTAAGAGCTCTCTTTATTGTATTGACTTGTCTCCTCTGCAGCCTTTGCCCACAATTTGCCAATCTTTTCTGCATATCCAACCTGCAAAATCCATTAAACCAACAACTCTGTTTTCTCTCCTTACTACAAATTTCATCTATTTATACCTTACTCCTTTAATAACTATACCTGATTAACAACAAACCCTTTCATCATATTCAAGAAGTCCACACGCCTTTCTTTGTCCAGCCTTTCAACCTCAGACCAGTTATTTTCCTGTTATCATTATTACATTTGTACATAAGACTTCAAACTAGGTATAAGATTTGTTTTGTATATGAGAATTACTGTATGAACACCTTGATCTGCTTGTATTGACTGATTGCAATATTTTTGGCATCCTCAGTGCCCTTGATGGTTTCTTTCAACTCTTCTATCTTCCTTTTGTCCCCACCAAATACCTTTGCTGATGCAGCTTCTAGCTTCTCTACTCTTGTTTCCAGTGAAGAAAGCTCTGATACAAGCGTCTGTACTGTAAGTAAAGCATTAGATCTATCTGCAAATGCACCCTGGACTGCCATCATTAGGCCAAGGTATTCATGGAGTGTGTCCTGATATCAAACAATAGCTTTTTAGTGAAACTTAAGTGTATAGCTCGAATGACAAGTGGAATAGATTCCAAATTCCTCATATGTAACTAGTATCTAGTTTACCAAATGCTTAACCGTCTGAGAATTCAGCTCTCTGTAAAATCTGCTTGCTTTTACAGCTGCAGTGGCTAAACTCTTCATATCAATGGCACGAGCTTTTTGAAAATTGAAGACAGCTTCTTCGTTCTCAAATTTTGTAAGCTTAATGAATGCTAATCCCAATTCCCCCATAGTTTCACCCATATCTTGCTGTGCCTTCACTAGTGATTCAGCCTACAAGAACATGAATACATTTAGCTTAAGTGATACATAAAAATCCAAGTAACAAGTATGAATTTTTTCTACCTGCTGAGAAGTATTAATGATCTGTTGCTCAAGATCCTGCATTTTCTCCTTCTTCTCCAAGAACTCTTTATCTTCTTCCACAACTGGTGGTTTAGATCCACCCCAGTCATTAGAGACTGACTGTTTAATCTCTTTAAACAATCTCAGTAAATCTCTACCTCCTCTAGCCGGCTGAACCACCTCAACTGTGGAGGCTCCTCCACCTTCAACAAACAACTGTTTTGGTAGCTTCACAGCACCATCCAACATCCTAGAAGCCACATCTGTGCTCGTAGCCAGCGGTAACTTCCCTTGTGCCTGGAGAAAAACCTTTAATTCATCACTGTTCCTGATTACAGGATGTGAAACAAGCCTTCGCAAGTATTTCTCCAAAGCAACCCTTCTCTGCTCCACGAACTCTTGTTTATGCATCACTTGGCTCTCTACTACGCTCTTATCTGGCCTTGGTGGTATGCAGAAACCTCTATACGACTCAGCTAATCTATCTCCCAATGTAACAACATCTCTGAATCTTCTTCGCACACTAAACTCGGATCCGCCGTATTCAGGGAGATTAGTTCTAGTTGTAATCTGGTAAGTGATGTAAGTACTTCCTCCAGGAATCATCGAATTTGTGGCTTCTTGCTCTTTATGAGGATTGGAAACAGTGACCTTGATGTAATCAGAGCTCAAAGAAGACGGAGATCTAGATAGTGAATCTGAGGAGTGACTATGAAGGCTTCCGCCATCATCTGAGCCGTTGATCTCGGAGTTGTCATCGAAAGGACTGAAGATAACATCGGCGTAAGAAGGAGGCTCGATGTAAGAGCTGCCGCCGCCGTTTGGTTTAGTACGAGGACTCCCATACTCACTATAGTAAGGCGGCGCAGAAAGTGGATCGGAATCAGCTGGAGTCACAGCAATCGACGGGTGACGCGAGTCAGAGAGAGTAGACATGGCGCTGCGATATCCGGAGTTAGATTTATGGCCGTTGACATCGCTTCTGGTTAAGGGATCGTCGAGGACGAGATTCTCCATCTCCTCCCTGGAAGAGTGAGGATGAGACTCTTCGTCATTCTCTGAGCCCATCATCTCAGAAATAAATAATCGATAAATCTATCTATGGAGTTGAAGCTAATTTTAGTAAGAAAATCACAGAAAATTAGGGCTTTTTCGATTCGAGATAGAAATCGGAAAATTTAAGGATATAGCCGGAGTGATTAAGCCGCGGCGGTGGGGCCACGTGGATGACTGGATTGATGAGTAGCTCCAAGTCTCGTCGATGGCCAAAATGGGGAAGATTGGGATAACGAAAGTGTATCTTTCAGGTGAAAGACTTTGGTTGGGCTTTGACCCGACCCGGGTAGGCCCAATATGCATGCAACTTATCCTTCTTATTTCTTAAACGTGGTAGACGTATCTCCGCATCCAAACGGGTTATGGTTGACTAGGAGAAACATAGTTTAAAGTAGACTGGGCGTTTGGGTATTTGGTTCGGGTAGTATCTGATCGGATTCAGATTTTTCGGGTAAAGATATTTTGTATCCATACATATACGTATAGTATTTGGATCGAATTCAGATTCACTTTTTTTTTTCGGGTTCGGTTCTTAAAAAATAATATTATAATACATATAAAAATCTGAAAATAAAAATTATTATGTGTAAATATCTAAAAATATCATAGTACATTATAACTCGGATAATATCATGTTTAGTCGATTAATATTTATTAAATTTTACTTAAGATACCTAAAATAATTGAACAAAATTTTTATTTAATTTCACAAATATAACAAATAATTTAAAAATATTCAGTTATTTTGAGTATAATAGTCATTATAATCTTAAAGTAATTGATATTTTTGAGTTTATAATTATGGTTTAAGTAATTGGTTTATATAAAATCTTAATAAAATTCATATATATTGGTCTATAATTGCTTTCGGATACCTATTGGGTACTTGTAAATTTTCTGGTTCGGGTTTAGATTTAGGTTTTTGGGTATGAAAATTTTACTACCCATTCGGGTATTTTATATTTCGGGTTCGGATTCGGTTCCCTTTTTTTTTTAGGTTTTTTTGCCAGGCCTAGTTTAAACGTTGTTCTTCGAAGTCATCGGCAACATTGTTTTAAAAAAAAAGCTAAAATCGAATACATTAGTTCTAAGATTTTGTGGAGAAACTAACACTAGTTAGTTTACCTGTATTTAGCCAACGCTTTGTTGTTTTAAACAACGTCGTTTTGTAACTGCACCATCTAAATTTGCTTCCTTGAAAATTCCTAGAGACAATAATTTTTATTTTTCTTATTATGATTGATACCATCCTGTGAATTCCAGAGACAATGGATTTGGAGATAACCGATATATTTGCAGAAGATTTCTCCGTTGAGGAATTTGATATTGACTTTGAATTCGATGCTCCTCGATTCTATGATTTCTCCAAACCAGAACTCGGTTTAAAAACAGAGGAAACAGAGCTCTGGTTTAAATCAGCTGGAAACTATCCTCATTCACGTAAGATCATCTCTTTGCATGGATTTGAGAATGATAATATAAAGACTTTATATTTCCTGATAATTTTCATTCCTTGTTCTCAGCATATATCCTAAATCTGAGACTAAACGAGATCCCCAAACCCATCTCAGATAAATACAACGGTAATTAAATTACATATGCAATTCATGTTTTAGTTTTTGTTTTCTTGCAACTCAAGGTTTGTTATTGTCATTTAGGGTTCATTGGTAAAGATGTTCCCAAAATGTCACAGAAGTCTAAAACCAAACCTTTATTACGAAAGAACTCAACTTTGACAAGACCCACTGCTTCTTTGTTGGCAAGACAAAACAACAAAACTCTCGACATTTACTCTCTTCAACTTCTCACTAGGTTTATAACATATGTCCTGTTCGTCAATCTTGTTTGCTTAGCTTCAAACTGATTTGATGTTTTTTATAGATGTAAGAGATCATTAGTAAAGTTTGATGACAACATCTCTTCTCAAACCCAAGATACCAAAAGGCAAAAACTTGAATCTGGCTTCTTACCCAAGGTAGTTCTCAAACGTCATCTATAATAACTCACTCCTCTCAAACTCATTTTGTTTTTGAACTAACTAGCTTTGTGAAGTAGGTATCAAAACTGGAGCAAACTCATTTTGTACATAAGGTTCCAAAGAAGGTAAATACACTTTGAGATTAAACATTAATTGTATTACTCCTTGTATCTTATTTGTGGTTTTAAAGGGATCCAAAGTCACTGTTCCAAAGGAACCTAATCTCAAAACTGCTCAAAGGGCAACAAGACACAGGTAAGGACACTTTAACATGTTTTGTCTTTTAGAATGGCATGTTTACTACTTCTCTGTTATAAATCTCTTTCAGGTTTAAGGCTAATTCAGCACCTGAGCAGATTGTAAAATTCAGCTCTACTATGAACAAAACAGTGTGTGTCTACTTGTTTCTGTTTTGCCACCAACTCAGAAGCATTAACATAAACAAATCTTTTTTTGAAGGTTCAAGAATGTTCTTCAACATCTTTCCCTAAAATGCATAATCCACGCTCTTCCAATGTAAGTCTTCAAACTTAATACACAAAACTGTTTGTAGTGTTTTGTTGATCTCTCATGTCTTCCAGCTACAATGATGCTTCTCATTGCAGGCTAAAAGTCTCCTCACTAGTGATCCTGCACACTCTCTAACGTTAGTCCACATTCCTTTGGCCCTTGTCTTGCATTGACTCGAATCAAGACTTTTCACAATGTTCTCTTACGTCTTGTACAGGTCAAAGTCTGTTGTTTCCAGAAAAGGTAGGAGAGTTAAGGAAACTCGCAACTCAAAGACAAATAATGAAGTTAATGTATCAAAGATTTGCCTTCAAGACTCAAAGGTGATGCAGGTTTCCTCCATTAGAATCCATGAAATGTATATCTAATGACAAAACCAAAACGTTGAACTCACAAGTTTCCTCTTCCTTGATAGACAATATCAAGCAAACACAATGAAGCTCCAAAGGACACAAGTTTTCGAGATGAACCTTTTATTGAATCTCTCAGAAATGTAAATGTTCATCATCTTCAAATACTATTTGTTATTGTGTTACAAATTTTTTTAATTATGTTTTAATTTCTTACAGCTATCTCTCACTTCAGATACTGATTCAGTTGCGGTACTTATAGATTAGTTGCTTCTCTTACTCTCTTGTATCTCATCTACATATCAAGACATATATCGTCCTGTAGACATGACTATGAAGAAATATAAGTTTCAACGGGACAAAGATACTCCACGTTAACAGGTAATGAATTAACCTACTACTTTGTATTTGGACCAAACAACACATCTCCATCAAATAACATTCTAATGGAAGCTTGGCTTTGTGTTGCAGGACATTCACCAGGAAGTATACAATCGCTCCTTAAGATTCAGATATGTAATAAGAGACATATACGCGCACTTAGCTCATAGAAATTTCTAACTGTACAATGCTTGTGTTAAGGTGTCATACAACGATGTACATAATAAATCTTTGATTCTTTATACATAGCGTAGTTGATACTTGATATATACGCAATAATGGATATGTGTGCATTAAAGAGGAGACTGAAAGACTTTTTAACGAACTCGTGAAACCAAACAATAAACTTCACCTACTCTTTCACGGTTTCACAGTTTCACTCATAACATGTTCTTGTCTTTAATGCCTCCAATGTTCTCAAATCTCAACCTGTCTCAAAAAAACCTTCATACTATCTTTGAATCACATAAAAACTTGCCCTCTCATCTTCCTTCAATGTGACATTATGCTGGCAAAAAGTATCTATAGTAATATTCCATTTTTTTTACATTAGATTAAATTCTCTGTGAGCTTGTCGGCCCATTAGTCACCAACGCAATTGTAGGCCCAATAGTCACCAACGCAATTGTAGGCCCAATGGTCACCAACGCAATTATGTTCATGTCGCTGATTTTGATTTTTGAATCAGAAGGGTTATATTATGATGATAACAAAAATAATTCTCTGTTTAGGAATTAAACAAGAAAATAATAATAATAATAAATTATCTGTTTGGAAATAACAGTTTGACTTGTTTCTTTCGATATAGGACAATTTTCCAAAAAAATTCCGTAAGAAGATATTTTGGCATCTCAATGGAGTATATTCATATGCCAAGTGTAGATGAGAAAATTCGTCACAGATAATGACAACGTACATAACATTAATGCATTTTATAATTTTATATAAAACTCTCTCGAGAGCCTCTTTATTTTATCTTCGTCTCTATTGATCAATACACACACAACACTCATAGTTTTTAAAATGACGTTCCCCTTCTCTCTTTTTCTTTTTTCTTTTTCTTCAACTTCATCTTCGTCACGCATACATTCGAGTTCGACCTCTTTATTTTGCTCAATTAGAGTTGTGTTTGATGAAGACAAAGAAGATGTTGCAGAGACTTTCTTTGTTGCTTTGGTTTTGGACAGCTTCATATGTGATTTGCTCGATTGCTTCAACAGCTCGGTCTCAGAAAACTCCTAGCTACTTGTAAGGCTTGTTACATTGCTCCCTATGTTAGAATACAATGTCTGGTGAGTGAAACTTGTATGTGTCGATTTTTTATGAATGACTCTTTTGAACAATTGGAGTCTGGGATTTTTGTAATGTAATTTTTATATGAAGACTTTGCCATGGTTGAAACCATTTTACTAGTGCTGTAGGCAGCCGCGGTAATAAGAGTTGTTATTCTATACAAATTCACTCATACACACTAAATAAAGGGACGTTATTTTCACAATATTTATTGGGTCAGCTAGAAATAGAATGGTCCAATTTTGGGCTTTGTTTATTTATCTTGTTAGCCCATTTCTTACTTTAGGCCCAATATATTCAGACCGAAGCCGTAAAATGCGAAAAGGATTGATTACAATATGAAATCCAAAATATAGTTGATTTGTTCACCTTATTTATATATTTACTTTTTTTTGTTAAAGGATTTGTTCCCTTTATATATGAAAAAGGTTTATTCTCTAAATTGGACAACAAATCAAGAAATACTCATTCACATTTTAGTAAATGTATAATTAACAGAAAAAAGGATTTGTGCCTTATTAAAATTTATTCTCTAATTCTCAAAGATAACTTTTGGTGTTTAAAGAAAATTTAAATGAAAATATATTATGACAAACGGCAAAGTCTTCGGTTTCTCAAACAGATTACTTTTGACCCAAAAAACAGAATATTTATATTTGCATGTGTGCTCTATGCATGTAACTTTGAAGTATTTATGATTAAACATTTAATATTTATCGTTATTTTAGCTGTATGCACCGCAATTAGGCGGTTCGGTAAGAGGATCCTCAGGGAGATTTGGAAAGTGTTCAACGGATACATTTAAAGTCAAAAGTCAATGTCTGAATAACCCTATTTGCTCTATCTATGTAAACAGGTCTGGATCCGACGGTTGGGTACCGGAGTCTATTGAGATCTACTCAGAAGGTTCAAAATCGGTTAAATTCGATTTCACCAAGAGTGTCCCTCATGGCACTTGGTACAACCACAACTACTGCAACACCACAAGCCGGACATCGTCTCTTGATATGCCTCCACCGGAGACCCCTGCATTACCACCACCACCTCCACCTCCACCTCATCATTCTGTTGCTTCAAAACTTGAAAATGGTGAAAGTGTTTTTCTTGGGGGTTGTCATTGCAACAGCGATTGCGATCTTCATAATGGTTGCCTAATAATGAGATACGTATCTCCAGCTTCCATATCTTTGATATTTACATATATTATGTAATTGATATATTTCCTTATTGCTTAGGTTTAGCTTATTGTGCAAGTCACAAACCGCTGTATATATATATACTCTATTCTTGAGTTTTAAGCAACATCAGAAAATACTCCAAACTCTCTTTATTCGTTTTATCATGGTATCAGAGCAAGAATTTTGATTTTCTGAGACTCGAAAAACGAAACAGCCTGATTCGATCTAGACTATTTCATGGCTGAACTTGACGAAAGAAGGACCCAACAAATGGAGAAATAGAGGCGAACTATTTCTCCATACGATCTGATCTCGAACGACAACCCTGACATTATCATCTCTCATCTTCTATTGAAAGGAGACAACTATGAGGAATGGGCTATTAATCTGAAAACGGCACTGTACATGAAACGACCGTCCCGTTTTTTTTTATGCAACCTAATGGTTCTAGTGCTTCCCGTACCTTAGAGAACTGCAAATTAACAAATAATATAAAATAAATAATCATACTAATATTAAAATAATATCTTAAAATATTATTAAAAAAGAAACAAAACGTTTTAATTAAAATAACCGAACAAGCAATACTCTAAACCGTCATCCTCCTGTCCTAGCCATGAATTCGCGATCACATTTTTTCTTTATCTACATCACAAAAATGAGATGCATCAGCATTTGGAAAACCAAACACTGAGTGGAGCAATCCTCCCGTACTAACATGGATTAATTACCGGAATAATGTAATATGAGAATATATATAAATCAATCCAACGGTCTACTCAAAAACATGTCATGACTATCATCCCATGACTCATCGAAAAACATATTAACATATTTAAAATTCACAGAAAAAAACTAATTTTACCGTCATGCACTTACCTTGATAATTTCTTGAGAATTCTCAGAACTTTAGAAACACCTAGATTTCCTAAAATAATTAAACCAACTTGTTTTAATTATTTATATTAATTATTATTAATTAATTTATTAAGTTTAACACATTAAAATAATATAATATTATTTTAATACCACACCATTTAAAATTTAGTTGACCCACTATCTTACAATTAAACCACAACTTGATGATAATTGCATTAAATTAATTGCATCCACTACACTTTCACCATCAATTATACACTTTCACCATCAATTATTACATTTGAGTCAATAGCTCTCTCATGACTCATCTTCTACATATTTTAATAACTTCCATTGAGGAGAGCTTAAAACCTTGTGACCTAAGCTATTGATTATTCAATTCAACAATCCGTAAAGGTCTGTCCAAAAACTAATACTAATGATCCTCTTTGGTTTTAAAGAGCCCAACAACCAACATACACTAATCTTGTGTTGTTGATAAAAATAGCTTCCAAGGATCGAGCACCACCCATGAACTCAATGACGAAAACCTAACACCAAATTAAACCATAGCCAATCTTTAAAACATCACTTCTGTACCCAAACAATCAAACACTGAAACTCAACCAACTCACCTTACGTACCCAGATTTGGAGAGAAAGTGAAGTTGTCTCTTATGGTTTGGTAGAGATAATCCACAAAGGAGACTTGAAGTCAGGTGCTGAGAGAATATTTTTTTGTGGGTATTTAGTTGTTTCTACGTTCAACTAAATAGAAAAAATGAATTTTAAACTTAAACGAATGCGCCCACAAATATCGGAACTTAATGACTCTCATTATCTGCAACCGACATTGACCAATTCATTACGGTCCAAGGCCTGTTATATATTATTACTTTTAAGCCCATAGTGTGAGTTCATGGGTGTTACAATTCTCCTCTACCAATCCGGATTCGTCCTCGAATTATTAGTTACGCTCATAACACAATAAAATGCTACACTACGAAGATTAAATCACTCTTAGATCACCACGATTTATGTTCAGTCACTAAATTCTAGACTCATGTATCTAATACACTTTTCTCTCAACTCGTATGTATCTTGTTCTCTGGTCACTCCGTCGAATGATACTATTGGGAACACCATGTTACCCTTGAGTTGCTAAGGATACCACATCCATAGAGAAAACATGATACCACATCCCGCTGAGATACCACGGCTCAGAGTACCCAAGATACCACATCCTATTGAAACACTTCGTCATCGAATTAACAGGATATCACATCCTTCTATGACACTACGTCTATAGTGAAACCAGGATACCACATCCCACTGAACATCAAAAGAGTTACTCATCTCCTAAAAGTGTAAGACATCATGTCCATAACATGAGCTTATTAAAAATGTGTTACTACAAACCCTGAGAACCACTCTCGTCATTACCCTCCATGCAGCTACCACAACTGCACCACACAACCTCCTATCACAGAAGTCTGAACAAGGACTAGTCCACCACGAAATATCTCACATATTACTAACCAAGTTTATTTTTTTTAAACTTTCCAAGATTTGCTAATAATTAAAAAAATCATCTTTATTAAAAGCAATATAATCATAATGTATTATTTCATAAACGTCAATAAAAATAATACATAAAATAAAATGTCTCACATAGAAAAAATACATAAGAAAACCTAGAACCACTAGTGAAAGCCATCAAGCCACTGCTTGCTTCTCAAACCACTTTTTGAAATTTGCTTTCATCCTAGCCTCTGGTTCCCAAGTCACCTCATTTACACCATCACAGTCCCACAAGACTTTCATCATCGGAGTCTTCTTCCGACGATCTTCCTTGATCTTCTTCTCAAGAACCCTAAGAGGTATCGCCTCCATGGTTAGATTAGGATGCAGATCCGCTGGAATCTTAGCCATAACCTCATCATCCTTATGCAAGCACTTCTTAAGCATCGAAACATGGAATACCTTGTAAAATGCATGCATGGGTAACTCCAACCGATAAGCCACCGGTCCAACTCTCTCAACAATCCTAAAAGGCCCCATGTACCTCGGACTCAACTTAGTCTCAGAAATGGACTTATTTGGACCTCGCAACATAGCCATCTTAAGATACACACTGTCTCCAACCTCGAACTCGAGCTCTTTCCTATGCTTATCAGCATAACTCTTTTGCCGATCCTGCGCTTCCTTCATGTTCAGCTTCAAAACACAGATTTTCTCCGTGGTTTCTTGAACAAAATAAGCACCATATATGCTCCTCTCCCCCACCTGAGTCCAGCATAACGGTGTCCTACATGGTCTACCATACAATGTCTCATAAGGTGCCATACCAATGCTTGCTTGTTAGTTGTTATTATATGTGAACTCCACCAAGCCCAAGTAGTCATGCCACTGACCATCCCAATCAAGCACACATATCCTCAACAAATCCTCTAAAGTCTAGATAGTCCTCTCTGATTGCCCATCTGTCTGAGGATGATATGCCGTACTCATATGAACATTTGTGCCTATCTCAGCCTGAAATGCCTTCCAAAAACATGGAAGTGAACTTGGAATCACGATCTAACACAATGCTCACCAGCACACCATGCAACATCACTATCTCATTTACATATTTCTTTGCTAAAACTGCAGCTCCATCAGTCTTTTTAATGGCTAGAAAATGTGCAGACTTAGTCAATCGGTCTACAATAACCCAAATAGCATCCTTAGTCCGCGATACTGGCAGTCCCACCACAAAATCCATCGTAATCATATCCCATTTCTATTCTGGAATGGGTAGACTCTGCAGTAATTCACTCGGTACCTAATGCTCAGCCTTCACTAACTAACAAACATCGCAAGCTGTGACCCAGTTAGCCATATCTTTCTTCATCCCAATCCAGTGATAATACCGTTTCAGATCTTGATACATCTTAGTCGCTCCTGGGTGAATAGAAAATATGCTCGAATGAGCCTCTTGCAGAATCTCACGCCAGAGACTCTCAACCTTGGGTACACATATCCAGTGGTGGACCCAGCAAGTTTTAACACATGGAGCACAAATAATTTTAAAAACTTTAATGTAATAAAAATATTGTAGCAGTTGAGATTTGAACTAGAGATCTTGTATGTATATGGGGGAAAACTTAACCATCTGAGCTATTATATAATGTTTGTTAGAAGATATTTAGAAAACTATTTAAATTAGTATGGGGCACGTGTCCCACCTAGTTTGCACATGCGTCCGCCCCTGCACATATCCTACCATGCACTAGTATTGTCCCATTCGCAGAGACTTGATACTTAGTAGCCTCATTTCTCGAAGCACCAATCAATCCTTCATCCTTCTGTTGAGCCACTCAAACCCTGCTCAAAATATTAGCTTGGTTTACTACCTGCAAGCCCAACGGATTCTGAGATGTAGCACACAACCGCAATGTACTAATCTCAGCTACAATGGACTTTAAGTCCTGCTCACAAGCCAAAGCTACCTTCTTGCGACTCAATGCATCTGCCACCAGGTTAGCTTTACCCGGGTGGTATAAAATATATAGATCATAGTCAGCCACTAAAATCCAGCGCCTCTGCCTCAAGTTCATCTCTGGCTGAGTAAAGATGTACTTTAAACTCTTTTGATCTGTAAATATCTGAACTTTCCCGCCGTAAAGATACGATCTCCAAATCTTTAAAGCAAACACAACCGCAGCTATCTCGAGGTCATGGGTAGGATAGTTGCCCTCATGCTTTCTTAACTGGCGCGAAGCATAGGCAATCACCTTTCCTTGATGTATCAACACACAACCAAGAAATAAACAGTAAAATAATTTACATCAGGTAATGTTTAGAACTCACCAGTGATCGGTCTAGAACTTTTACCTTGCTCCTGAATGGCATACACACATGTTGCCGCAACTCCCTGAGCCTGCGGTGTCGTTACCACTCCTGCTTGCTGCAGCTTAGAACACTTGGACCTGATGTGTCCCACTTCACAGTAGTGAAAACATGCACGTGGGTCAACCTTCTGGGTATAATCCGCGATCTTGTGATCCTTAGATCCACACTTGAAGTAAGCATCACACTCACTCTGTTGTCTTTTAGGATTACCTTACCACTTCCTCTTTTGTCCCTGCGTAGGCTTATCACCCTTGACAAATAGAAAAAGATAAAACATCACAAAGATTAGCAATAAAGTCCACACCCATTTTAACTTTATCTATACACTAATAGAAAATATTATTAACTTTGCTATAACTGATATGCTGCTGGGGTTTCTTAGATTTCACATTAGGACTAATCACGATGATCTCATCCTTAAGCCCATCCTCGATCAAAGCTTCTCTCTCCACCAACTCAACCATGGTGTTATCCCATACAGAAAACTATGCACAGTTGATTCTTCACCATCTAACACACGGCCAGCGAACACACGGAGACGGTTAAACTCCGCCTCATACTCTCGAATGGTCATGTTGCCATGCTGTAACACCAAAAACTGACCTTCCAGTCGGTCTAATGCCTCACGGGGAAAATATTTGGAGTTAAACTCTCCCAAAAAATCAACAAAAGTCATCTCTGTGGTGGCCCTTCTAGCTGCCACACTCCTCCACAATAGATGAGCATCTACCTCTAAGTAGTGAACCACAAAGTCAACTTTGTACCCCTCTGGGCACCTACTGGACTGAAAGTTGTGCTCTATGCGCATCCGCCACTCATCAGCCTCCTCTGGCTTGGTACAACCCCAAAAGTATGACGTATCAATCCTCTGCATCTGCTCCATCATCCTGAGATAAGAAGGAACCTTCTCATCCACTGCAACTCTGGGCTGCACAATCTCTACATGCAGTATCATTGGAGCTGGAACTGGTGCTGCACATGAGTCTGTGCCACTAGTGCCTCTAACAACATGAGGATCCGATCGCCCCGATGTTGTGCACCACCAACTACACTTGCTGCCACACCAGCAACACCTGCTGCTCCACCAGCAACTCCTGCTACACTAGCTGCCACACCCACTCCAACACCGGCTA
>KE158927.1:9607-23487 GCA_000411055.1 Leavenworthia alabamica | reverse complement strand
TATGGAGCCACTGAGATTCTTACCGGAAGTGAATTGGTGGAACAGCTTGGGGTTTTGGGTAAGAAGATGGGGTTGGGAGGTCCGGTTTCGTCAACGTCATTGCCTGGTCACTGAGACTGTTTCTTTCTCTCTTTTTTATCGTTGAAAAAATCACCAAAATAAAAACTTTGAAATATCTAAATTTTTTTTTTAAAATTAATGCCTTCATAGCCATCTAATATTAATGTGGTTGTTTAATCGCTATACAGTAGATTAATGTTGTGATTTTTATAAAAGATAAAATGATACTTTTATCCTCGAATTTGTAAAAAAATTAAACAAAATATTGTAAAAAAAATTAAATAAATAAACTATTAAAATATATCATTTTATTTTTCTAAATTTGTTATAGGTCAATTCTCAAAAATACCACCAAATTAATTTTAATTTTCACAAATAACATCAAAATTAATTTAATATTTGTTAAATTTTTGTAAAACCTATATATGATAAATTTAAAAAATACTAAAAAAATTCAAAAAAGGAGATCTATGATATTATTACATATTGAATATATAATACCAAAAAAGCAAAATATCAAAAGAGAATAAAGTAGATGAGATTGAGAGCAACAAAGGGCAAAGCAGCTGGTCCATTCACATATCCTCCTGTAATTTGTCTTCTTCTTCGTCTCTACCTTCCATCTAACCCGATCTCTTCGGAAAACATCGACGGTCGATAAAATTCTACCCTCTAATTCATTCCTGTAAATCTGGAATCAGCCGAAGCTTATGATCTCGATTTGTAAGGATCCTTTTTCTATAACAATTTTCAGATTTTTTTCCCGATCGATTTGGATTTCGATTTCTCTAGGATTCATTCAATCAAATCATGCTTAATACTATGTTTACCTGCTTTATCTCCGGTATCAAAATAGCTCAGATGATTTGAAGATGATAATTCCAAACCTGTTTAATTTTTGACCAGCCAATTCAAAGTCAGTTTCTCGATCCCTAGGTTTTAATACAATCCTTTGCTAGATCTGGCCTTTAACTTAGGTTTTAAACTTATTACAGGTTGAAGATTGTTGCTATATAGTTATGGAGATGGCTGGGAAAGAGGTAGAGGATACTAATGCATCTGTACAAGAGCTCTTAACTAAGGAAGCTACTGAGATATTGAACAATGAATTGGAATCTCGTCGATTACAAGTAGATAGTTTAGAATCTGAACTTGTAGATGTTAAAGCTTACCTTGAATTTGGTTCAGAAGAAGAAGCTAGAAAGGAACTAGAGGTTCTTTCGAGTAAAGTCAAAACTACAGCAACAATGTTGCGTTATTTGAGTTCAAATGCTAGAATCTTGACCATTCCTGATATAGAGAATGTTTCATTCGGTTTGGAACAGATGGAACTTAAAGATTGCGGTTCATCGATCATTAGAAGCTACAATGGTTCATTAGGTATAGAGGAAGATGGAGATTATACTAATGAAATGTTTCAATCCATAGAGATGGTTACTCATGTATTGGAATCTCTTGTGAAGAGAGTTACAGTAGCAGAATCTGAGACAGTTGTTCAAAAGGAGAAGATAGTTTTAAGTGCAGAAGAAAATAATAACAAGACAATCCAAATTGAGAATTTATCATTGAAGTTAGAAGAAATGGAACGATTTGCTTATGGAACTAATAGTGTTCTAAACGAAATGCGAGAAAAGATTGAAGAACTAGTTGAAGAAACAATGAGACAAAGAGAAAAAGCTGTTGAAAACGAAGAAGAGTTATGTCGTGTGAAAAGCGAATTCGAGTCATTAAAAAGCTATGTTAGTACCTTTACAAATGTTAGAGAAACACTTCTTTCATCTGAGAGACAGTTTAAAACCATTGAAGAGCTCTTTGAAAGGTTTAGTCTCAGTCTCATTATCTTCTTTATACATATCATTTAACTTCACCATTAATCTTTATGTGTTTTCGATTTTGGTTTAGGTTGGTTAGTAAGACAACACAGTTAGAAGGAGAGAAGGCACAGAAGGAAGTTGAAGTTCAGAAACTGATGGATGAGAATGTGAAGTTGACGACACTTCTGGATAAGAAAGAGGCTCAGCTTTTAGCTTTAAATGAACAATGCAAAGTTATGGCTTTGAGTGCTTCATCAAATATCTAAAATTTACAAATCTTATTTGTTGAGTGAGACAAATGCTTTTGCAGAAGATAGATGATTCAGTCTTCTTCTTTCATTGTTCTTTGTTTCAAGTGTTACATCTTTGAACCTTTTTTATATCTGTAGATTACTATTATGGCTTCATGTATATCATCTTCATGTAGGCATGGACATATATTCGAAAATCTTATCCTAACCCGATTCGAATAACATTTGAATCATATTCGGATTCTAAACATTCAAATCCGGCCAAAAAATTCGGAAATTTTTTGGTTAAAATCTGAGAAGTCCAATCTGAATAACACTCGGATCCTTTTTAGATTTTAAACTTCTGAATCCGAATTATACACAAAAACGACAGGTAGTTCTAAGGCCTGTGTATAAGACAGCAATAAGTTTCAAATCAGATTGCCATCGTGGCAAAATCGTAAATGACATGGCAACGTCTTTATCCACGTGTAAACAAATACAATAGAATAAAGTTTCGTACTGGGAATTTTGTTTAGCAATTTCTTCGTTTCCATGGAGATTTTGTCAGAAGCTGCTGATGAGTCTACGCAGAAGCTACGTATGTTGCGAATGGGTAAAACAAATGATCACGAAGATAAGGTAATTTGTTCTGTTTATCAGTAAAACCTTAAAATGCAAGTTGCAACTGTTGATTCTTTCTCCGATGAACGTTTTTTTTTAGGTTTTGGTCTTCTTTAGTATTGTTAACGTTGGGAGTTGTAAGTAGTTGTAAAGGTCTTCGATTATACATGAAACTATGTAATCGGACTTTAGATCGTTTCATAAATTTGAAATGTTATGTTAGTAGTTTTGAAATTTCATATGTTAAATGGTTATGTAAATTGTAGAATGAGAGAAGAAGAAGGATCAAAGATGTTGAAGTTTATGTTCCTATTGTGTGTGGATCAATTGCTTTTTATCTTGGAAAGAAAGCTACAGAGTGAGTCTATCAATTTTCATAACTTAGTGTTATTTTGCTGCAAATCTTTGAAACATTGTTTGATTTTATGATCAACTTAGATATCGAACTCATAAATGGACTGTTTATGTACGTGGATCTACGAATGAAGATCTTAGTGTGATTATCAAGAAGGTCATCTTCCAATTACATCCAAGTTTTAAGAACCCTACTAGAGTAATTGATTCTCCTCCTTTTGTAATGTCTGAGTGTGGTTGGGGAGAATTCAAAATCGATATCGCCATTGTTCTCCATACTGATGTCTGTGATAAGAAGTTAGAGTTGTGAGTTTCCTCTAAGATTTTTGAATTTTGAGTTTGGTTTTACTATACCTTGCTTAGGATGTATTGAACTTATTTTTTTCCAGGTCTCATTTCTTAAGGCTGAACCATCCAGAGAATGAATATGGTCCTATTCCTAAGTCTATCAACATACCTGTTGTAACTGAGTCTTACAATGAAATTGTCTTCCCTGACCCTTTTGAGAGTTTTCTTGCTCGTGTTTGTAATCACTCGGCTGTACATATCTCTAATCTCCCTGATGGTTTCAACCTGCCTCTTCCAGGTACGTTCTTGTTCTGATGTCTACTTAAGCAATAGTTATACGAAAGGTCGTATTGTGATGTTGTTTGAGTTTCAGAAACTTATTATCAGATGAAGAAAGGAGACACTAAGGATCTTCCACTAACTCAATGGTTTTTGAAGTTTTCTGAAGCAGTTGAGCTTTTTAAACTTACTGCAGCTCGTCAAAAGGTTTCTACAGCTCAACTTATCCTTTCATTGTTTATGTTTACTGTTTCATAAAGTCATGTGGCTTGACTTATTTCATAGGTACAAGCTGATATAGCCAAGCTAAAAGGACATTTGACTATAGTAGATGGGAGACCTAAAGGAGAGTGTTCTTCTAGCTATGAATGTTAATGATCATATAACAACAACAGAGATGAATTTTCTGGGTTTATAACAGCGATTTACACTTCAATTTCAATGGGTTTGAAGATTCATGATTTTTTTTCTCATTTGGGCTTTTTCTGGGCCTGGAATTTTTAGTTAGTTTTGGAATAAAGAAGATCCGTTCAAGCCCATTAGGGTTAAATGACTTCAGTTGTGCACAATAAAATGACGAATTTTCTCGCTATTTGGATCTCAAACCCTAATTGTTATCTTCGCCGTTGACAGCATCCATGGGTCGTGTCATCAGAGCTCAACGTAAGGGTGCTGGTTCCGTTTTCAAATCCCACACTCACCACCGCAAAGGTCCAGCTAAGTTCCGTAGCCTCGATTTCGGTGAACGAAATGGATACCTCAAGGGAGTCGTGACGGAGATCATCCACGATCCTGGACGTGGGGCGCCGTTAGCTCGTGTCACTTTCCGTCATCCTTTCCGTTTCAAGAAACAGAAGGAGCTCTTCGTCGCCTCCGAAGGTATGTACACTGGCCAATTCATTTACTGCGGTAAGAAAGCTACTCTCGTCGTCGGAAATGTTCTTCCGCTTAGATCTATTCCTGAAGGAGCTGTTGTCTGTAACGTTGAACATCACGTCGGAGATCGTGGTGTTCTCGCTAGAGCTTCCGGCGATTACGCTATCGTTATCGCTCACAACCCTGACAACGACACTACTAGGTTTGTTGATAATTATAATTCGCATAATATATAGTTCTTCAAATCTCTTGATTGTTTTTTAGAGATTATTATCCGGTTTATTTTGGTTAAATTGGATTTTGTGACATTTAAACCGGTTCTAGTTTGGTAAATTAATGATATGATTTGATAGGATTAAGTTACCATCTGGTTCGAAGAAGATAGTGCCAAGTGGATGCAGAGCTATGATTGGTCAAGTTGCAGGTGGGGGAAGAACAGAGAAGCCAATGCTTAAGGCTGGTAACGCATACCATAAGTACCGTGTGAAGAGGAACTCATGGCCTAAGGTTCGTGGTGTGGCTATGAACCCAGTTGAGCATCCTCATGGAGGAGGTAACCATCAACACATTGGTCATGCTAGTACTGTTAGGCGTGATGCACCACCTGGACAAAAGGTTGGTCTTATTGCTGCTAGGAGGACTGGTCGTCTTAGAGGTCAAGCTGCTGCTTCAGCTGCTAAGGCTGATTAGGGTTTTTTTAAATTTAAAACTTGGTTTCTCTTTACTTTGTTTGGAGTTTTGTTGTTTGTGTTTCGTTTTGAACCTTTGTTTTTAAATCCTGAAGATTTTTATATGTTAACACTGCAGTTTCTTACTACATTTATCTGAATACATTGCTTAATACTGAAACTGAATGAAGAATAATGATGGACCCTGATTATGATTTAAATAACATAGAAAATGTTGTTGTTATTGTTGGTTTTTGATTCTGAATCTGTCTACGAATTTAAATACAATAAAACTATATGATAAAACCAGATGTATGTATCACATTTCTTGGAACTATATTACAAAATGTGAACCATTAAAAAAAACATGTTGCTCGCATAGCACATAGACTGAAGCAATCCACGAAACGGCGGCGAGTGTGTTTCTCGCATTAGCACATAGCTTCAAGCCTTTAATTAGATGCCACGTGTACTATCAAGACATGAACACTGCACACGTAAGTGATCCTTGTCAAAAAGAATAACCAATAAGAAAAAGACACGACTACATATCTCAGTATTATAAAAGAACCAAGCACGAAAAGGTTAACAGATATACACAAATAAAATATATCATCTTCACTAATGGCCGAAGAGAAGATAAAATCTCCGACTATGAAAAAGACTCCGGCGGCAAAAAAGCCGAAAAAACCAAAAACCGCCACTCATCCTCCATACTTTCAGGTGAAATCATCTTTTATTTATATATATTAAGTTATTAACCATTACCATACAAAAAAAACCAATATTATTTTTTTGTTTTGGTTCTGGTTTTGATGAAGATGATAAAAGAAGCTTTGATGGATCTTAAAGATAAGAACGGATCAAGTCCTTACGCTATAGCTAAGAAGATAGAAGAGAAATACAAATCTTCTCTCCCTGAGAACTTCCGTAAAATACTTTCTCTACAGCTTAAAAACTCTGTTAGTAAAGGTAAGCTAGTACAGATCAGAGCTTCTTACAAGCTCGCAGAGACGACTACAAGAACAACAAGGCAACAAGAGAAGAAGAAGACTAGGTCTACGAAAACTATGGCTGTGAACAAACCAGAAAAGAAGATGAAAACGAAGAAGGCGAGAACGGTTAAGTCTATCAAAACTTCGGGTTCGAGGAAGGCTATGAAAGCTTCTGCTTCTTGATCACTTAAGAGGAAGAAGAAACTATGTGTGAATATGAATAATATTTTTTTTTTGTGTGTAAATGGATGACTCTGTTTTGGTTTAGTGTGTTTCTTTAGGGCTTAATCGGATGTATAAACTATCATGTAATATATTTATAATAGTTTTGTTTTAGTTGACTTGAAAAAAACACAGCTAAAAACTATATATTTTTGATGATAGGTTAAAAAGAATTATGTGGACGTCAGAAAATTGTAGGTTTTATCACAAAATTACCTCTTTGTATAGATAAAATCCAAATAGAAAACAGAAAAACATTTAGAAAAGTAAAAAAATATATGAAGAAAAGAAAAAAACATTAAAATTGGCCAAACATACGTACAGATGCATACATGCAACATATTCGTATAACCCGCATGTTTTAATATTTAGGGTTCTACAATTTATAAATACAGCATTGTTATGTAAATATATATAACTACTTCGTATAATATGTGTGATGATAAAATAAATTACTTCATATAATCATAGTGTTGGTTCTTGTTAATCCATGTCGGACGACTAAATATGTAATTATGTAGTTGGGTCTCATTATTTATGTCTTATTATAAAAGCAAGACCGTTGAATTTGAATTCGTTGTTGCACGAGTGATCGACTTATTTTCTTCCGACAAGTAAAATCAATTTTCATTATTCTAAAAATTATAAGTGACATCTACAAACTCTATATAGTTTTTATATAAAATTAACAAAAATAAAGTAGAATATTATTATAGGGTTTTTCATTTTAATATGTAAAATTTTCACCCGATTCATTTAACAGTGACATTTCATTGTGATAGCTCATACTTCGAAAAAGTCTGATTATAGTATGTACGTTATCACGAATCAGACATATGCTATATACAATTAACTGGACAAATTCATCTCTTTTTTCTGTCGTGGACATATTCATCTTTGAGACTTGTCGGTTTATACGTATCATAAAAAAAAATGAAATAAAATCTATATTCTATAACTTGATAAATAATGTATCTTATGTTGTGACTTGTTCTATTTGGATAAATATATTATATTGTTAAACAACATTTAATCTTCAGTTTACTACTAAACCAAAATAAAGAAACAAAAGCTCGGAAACAAAACTCTTAAATATCCTTTAATCTCATGTATAAAACATTATCTTAGTATTCTAATCGTTATGTCCACTTGATCGATATTTTATATATAAAAGTTTGATTAAGATAAGATGAACATTGGACAATGGTTAGGTAGACAAAGAAGAAGACCAAATCAGGAAACAACGACCACCACATTTATGTAAAAAAAATAAAATAAAAGTAGTTCAATTTCATTTTCGTTTTGGTCCACTTTATGTTTTTTTTATAATATAAGTAGTCGGTGTTAGCTTAAGACACGAACCCTCCGCACTAAAAATGGATAAAAGTAATATTTAAAAGATAAATAATAATTTAAATTTTGTCGGAAGAAACGCGCGTGGGGCCCACTACCTACAACTTGGCCCACGTGTAACGAGCCCATATGAGTGAGCGGCCATGTCACATCGCCGACGTCGTTTCAATTTTTGCCATGTGCCCACTGTGTCTACTCTCCCTATACGCCACCAGCTCCACCACCACCATCTCCTCCGTTCTTAAATTCCCAATTCGCTAGCCCTATTTTTTTTTTTACTTTCCTCGATTGCTTTAAGTTGAGGATTTTTTTGAACTCAGATCTTTCAATTTTTGTTGATTCGATGCCTGAAATTGATCTGATGAGAGTCGATGATGTGAAATTAGATAACGATTCTTCGCTTATTGATGCTCCTGGTTTTAGCGGATTCGATTATAGTTCAATAGATGTAGAGGTTAAGCTAGAAGAAGAGTCTAATTGCTTAAAGAAGAAGTGTGTAGCTAGACGTGGTCGTCCGCCAAGAACACTTGTTAAAGCTTCTTCGCCTCAAACTTCGAGAAAGATAAGAGAAGACGAAGATGTTTGTTTTGTTTGCTTCGATGGAGGTAGTCTTATCCTCTGTGATCGTAGGTGAGTCAATTTTGAACTTACAGAGCTCAATTTTAGAAAATTTTGTTAGTTTTTGAATTATTGAGATTTTGTTTTTTCTCAGGGGATGTCCAAAAGCTTATCATCCAGCTTGTGTTAAGCGTACTGAAGCATTCTTCAGATCAAGATCTAAATGGAACTGTGGTAAGTCTGAAGAACTTTATCTTCTCTGTGATGAACTCTTTGAGAGCTTTAATGAAGATGATGATAATGGTTTTGTTATTTTTCAAGGTTGGCATATATGTACAGCTTGTCAAAAGGATTCATTCTACATGTGTTATACTTGTCCATATTCAGTTTGCAAAAGATGTGTTAGAAGCTCAGAGTATGTAGTTATTAAGGAAACTAAAGGATTCTGTGGAATCTGTATGAAGACTATTTTGCTTATTGAGAATGCAGCTGAAGCTAACCAAGAAAAGGTACTAAGAGTTTCTTGCTTTACCTTACTCACAGTACTAGAACATCATCATATTTGGGAACAGAGTGTTTTATTTGTTGTTATATATGTACATGTTCTAGGTTCAAGTTGATTTTGATGATCAAGGAAACTGGGAGTATCTTTTTAAGATGTACTGGGTTTCTCTTAAAGAAAAGTTATCTTTATCGTTAGATGATCTCACAAAAGCAAGCAATCCATGGAAATCTTGTGCTTCCACTGCTTCCAAGAGAAGAATTAATAGTCGTGCTAAAGTAATGAAACTGGATGGCTTGAATGTTAATATGATATGGTTATATGGAGACCCAGATGGGAAGATTCATGGCCCATTTTCCTTAACGAACCTGCAACAATGGAGTTTGAGAGGGCATTTCCCACCTGAGCTAAGAATATGGAGGTTGGGTGAACAACAAAACAGCTCCATACTATTGACTGATGCATTAGATGAACCGTTGTGTAAAACAAGATCATTAGAGAACCATTCTATCACCAAGCAGGAAGTGACAGCTACGGAAGATCAAAACAAGAGTGTGGTTGTTCCTAAAATAGAAAGTAAAATACTTGACTTTAGTCTCAACTCATTGTGTACTGACCAATGTGTCTTATCTAGTAGTAACAGTGTTATCACAAAGAGCTCAGTTGTGAGTAACAAAAGCGGAAGCCACACCGAGCCATTAGATTTATCTCTTTCTAGTGAAAGGGAGGCTTTGGGTTCTGTTTTTCTTTGGAACAAAACAAAAGTTCAAACTCCTTTGCCTGTACAAAACTCGATAAGCTGTTCGCTTTCGCTGGCTACATTTCCCGGACACTCTCTGCCACAATATGAAAGCAACGTCGCTGCTGAGAAACAAGGAACAGCTACAGTCCAGTCATGTGGACAGAACTGGAATGTTGCAACTCCAAGCAGTGCTGTTTCAAATGTGTTGGATTCTTCTAAGTCAGGTTTGGTGTCATTCATAGACAATCAAGAAATCGATTTCTTCGACCTCTTTAGTCCGAGTTTCAAATTCAACTTTGCAGCATCTACATCCATGGATTGGCAACCTGACGAATGTGATGAATCAGTCTCAGATCTATTAGCAGAAGTAGAAGCTATGGAGTCCCAAAAACGTCATCCTTCTCCTACTTCAACATACCATGTTTTTGAAGAAGTAAGTCAAGCACTAGATATAAGCAAATGTGACTCCATGAGCTCAACAAATGATCTCCAAATGCATTCACAATCTAACAACTCAGTGCATTTTTAGCGGTTCAAATAGTTTTTTCTTTGTATTCTTTTGGTTGCACCAATTGCTTTAAGATTTTGTAATGGTGTCCTCTGTTATGATGATTTGCATGCATCCAACTTTATCTTTTTTACATTGTTTCTAATTAGTAAGTATAAAAAATGGAATGTAAAATAAAAAAACATTGAAAACAATCATTGTCTTATTCTATAAATATGAGAATGATAGTGTTACATGTTACATTCTTAAATGTTTTGAATATTTGATTTCTGACAAATTTATGAATTACTTTTATTTTTTATTTTTTTGTATATAAATTTGTTTTATAATAAATCATTTTTGTTTGGTTTAAATTTTTTAAGATCTTATGTTGGATAAGAAAACAATTATTTTTAAGAAAATTGAACCTTGGTTAAAAATAATATAAGTATTTTAATTTTATTTAATGAGATATTTTAACATCATAGAAACAAAAAAAATCTGAATTGTGATTCTAATGAATTCATAAATTTGTTTTTACAAAAAAATATTCATCTTTACCATTCTATTTAACAAATGCATTTTGTAGGTAATTAAACAAATGTCAAATTTTCAAAATATCCTTAAATTATATTGGTTAAACATTGTAATAATTTTCTAATGATAATGAATGTAATAAAACTATAAAATAAATGTTTTTTTTAAATTTTTTCATTTAATTTATAACTTGAATAATCTCAGTTCTTAAAATATCTGGATTGAAATTAATCAAATACGAAAAATAGTTATATGAGTCTATAAGTTCATATGAGTCTATAATCAATAATCCTAAATAACTTTTAGGATCACATAGTTTTATAAGATCCAATGTTCGTTTTAAGTGCAGTTCTAGAATAATTCATTTAGTTGATAAGTTTTTTTTCTTATTATACTTTTAAAAACATTATGCAATATAATCAGATTAATTTAAATCTCTTAATTTTCAAGATTTTTTTTGTTGATTTTAAAGATATTTTTAGAAATATTTTCTTTAATTAATTTTCAAATACTATTGAAAATAAGAGATAAGCTAATTGAGGTAAAATACTAGGAATATTATTAAACACTATAAATAATATCACATTTACATAGAGAAATGAATCAAGTAAAACATTGTATGGAACCAAATCTAAAAGGTTTTAGAAATATAAAAACAATAAATAGTTTTATTATTAAAAAGATATATGGAAATTTATTGTAGGTGATTATTATCTTATTATATATATGAGAATAATAGTATCACATTTTATATTCCTACATTTTTTCATATTTACATATTTTTCATTTTTGAAGAGTTTATGAATTATTTTTTTATGAATTATTATTATTTTTGATAAGTTTATGAATCTTAGTTAACAACAATAATATTGGTATCATAAATTTATGTAGTGAGATTGTTTAAAATCATAGGAACAAAAAAAATCTAAATCTGATTATAATCAACTAACAAATTTGTTTTTACAAAAAATTATTCATCTTTGTCATTCTATTCAACTATTAAATTTGAGGAAATAAATTTGTTTCCACAAAAATTATTTATCTTTTAACTAATGAAATTGTATATGCATAGCAAATACATTTTGTAAACAATTAAAAAATGTAAAATTTTCAAACTATCCTTAAATGATATTGGTTCAACATTATAGATTTAACTAACTTTCTAATGACAAGGCATATAATAAAACTAAAAGTTAAAGGATTTTTTTTGTTAAAAATGTTATCATTTTAATATATAGCTTGAGTACTCTCAATTTTTATAATATTTGAAATGAAATTAATTAAATACGAAAAATAATTATATAACTCTGTAAATTCATATGAGTTTATAATCAATGATTCAATGTACTTTAGACATAATCAGTTTAATTGCAGTTTTGAAGTAGCTAGTGATTTTAAAATTTTTTATAAATATTTTCTTCACTTAATTTTCAATACCATTGAAAATAAAAAGACATGTTAATTGATGTAGAATACTAGAATTATTAAAATATAAATAATATTATATTCTCGTAAAGAAATGAATCCAGTACAATCAAAATAAACTTAAAAAAAAAACCAAACCAAACATAAAAAGTTATAGAAACAGTAAAACGACAAATAGTCTTATTAATAAAAAGATAGATTGAAATTACTAAAAGAAACTGAGAAACTTCCCTAAATTATCTTTTCTTCCGACGCGTAGTACTTGTTCTTCGACTATATGGAATTTGCAATAACATTTTCATTGTCTTGGTTACGATGCCAAATATAATGTTCGTGAGTCCGGTTATTTATTTCCAAGAGAGCATGACCAAAACTCGCTTCCCTATATGCCAAATAACTTGGTTATGAATTCGTATAATTGCATGAAAATGTTTTTGATTAAACAATAAAGTGACAAAAAATATTAAACAAAATCAGTTCATAATATTTTTAACATGTTAGCGATTCCTTCTATGTTGCCTCCATCTCCAATAGTAATGTAAACCGGAACAAGTTTATCTTTGACCGGAGAACTTAATCCATAAGTAATGTTGTACTTAATATTGTAGACATGTTTTGATCGCTCGTAAGCATGAACGTGACCAACGAAAACAACATCAACTTTGTTCTGGACGAACCATAACTCAAAAGTAACTCTCATACTCTCACCTTCCATGTAATGATAATTGTTGCTGTTGTACCAAGGTGCGTGAACAATAACAATCAACTACATAGTCTCTGATCGGTTTACTTTCTTGAGCCCATCCTTCTCATACTTCAACATATCATGGTCATGAAAAAAGGAAGACAAGCACTAGATATAAGCAAATGTGACTCAATGAGCTCAACAAATAATCTGCAAACGCATTCACGATCTAAAAACTTAGTGCATTTTTAACCATTCAAATAGTTTATTTTTGGTATTTTATTGGCTACATAACAATTGCTTTTAGATTTTGTAACAATGTCCTGCGTTTTGATGATTTGCATAGATCCAACTTTGTATTTTTACATTGTTTTTAATTATGAAGTATAAATAATGGAATGTAAAATAAAAAATATTAGAAGAGATTATTATCTTATTCTATATATATGAGAACGATAGTGTTATAAGTTACTTCACATCTTTTTCATCTAATAAAACAACAAATTAGAGGTTTTTTAAAAAAATGTTATTGTAACATCCGTAGTCGTGCATATGACGTATGAATTGATTCCCGAGGTGGGACTTATCGGGAAAAGGATTCGAGTCACAGGAAATCGATACCGAGCCTTGAGGGTTGGCCCGAACGGGTTGGGTTGAGGGCCCAAACGAACCATGACTTGGAAAAGGTCGGAAATCGGGTTGGGTGACTCGGGATCGAGCTGGGCCATAATTGGACTTCAGCCCGATCGGGCTGGATTTTGGCCCGATCAGGCCAGACCCAAAATGGTCCTAGGGCCCAAGCTCATTAAGTAGAAAGTTGGGTTATAAAAGCTGAATCTCGGTCTTTCCTTCACACCGAGCTAAAGCTTAAGAAAAACAGAAAGAGAAGAAGGAAAAGAAGAGAAATGAGAAGGAAGAGAAAGAGAAAGGAAGTTGGGGTTTTGGGCTAAGGTAAACCTCAATCTTGATTATGTGATGTTGTGAATTGAATTTGAACTGAAATCAAGAGTTGTCTTGATGAATATTGAACAGAATCAAGGGAAAAGATTAAAAAGAGTCTAAGAAAGGATCTTGAGATTTCGAAATGAAATCGGTCGATTCAGGTAAAACCTCCTTCTTGAGATCTCTTCCTTATGATCTTAGGATGGTGTGTACCAAATTTGGTGGATAAAGGAGTTGAA
>KE158926.1:56208-102863 GCA_000411055.1 Leavenworthia alabamica | reverse complement strand
TATAAATATATTAAAATATATAGTAATAAATATATATGTATAAACAGAAAATCTAATGATTATAGTCATTTATTTTCTGAATAAGTTTTATGTTCTCTATATTATCACGAATATTTGAATATTTTAAAAAATATTTTGTTCTAATATTCGGATTTAAAAAAAAAAAATTTGTCTATATTAGAAAATTATGATTTAAAAAATCAAAATTAGACAAAAAAACCGATTCGAAACGAAGCAAATAGTTCGCAAATAATACAAAAAATTCCGAATATTCGTATTTCCGAATATTCGGAAATTTTCGAATCGAAGCGAATCAAAATATTAACTATTCGGCAAAAACGAATCGAATCACGAATAGTAGAAAATTTCCGAATATTCGCTTCGTGCCCAAGCCTAATATAGCTGTGACTCTATTTGAAAAAGAGAGAAAAAGTTCATTTATTTTTCAAAAGTTATAGGACACATCTGTTATATTCTTAATACATTTGAAAGAATGAAGAATGAAAACGATGTAATAGGATAATCCAAGGGATATGTCCATAACTAGCAATTTTCCATTTTTATTTTGCAAATTGATGTCTGCTGCATTTCACTGTCTGGATTCATATCATGAGGCTTTCTTGCTACTTTAGGTTGGAGATAAAGTGCAGAAAGGACAAGTAATGTGCATCGTTGAAGCCATGAAGTTAATGAATGAAATAGAGGTGAGTTTCTTTGTATCTGAAGTTCTGAACATGGACTACCATCCTTCTTTATCTCCATATAACTAAACTATTTCTAATCATCTCTTACCAAATTGTTTACCCTACAAAAAACTTTTTATTTAACACTGAAACTTTAAATTCTCTTCCTCAGTCTGACCAAACAGGAACAGTAGTTGATATTGTCGCAGAAGATGGCAAGCCTGTCAGCCTTGACACTGTAAGTTTGCTCGTTTCTCTCTATCTTCCACATTTGTTGTTTTCACTTGAACTAGTTCTTACACTTTCATCATTTCAAAGATAACTTATACTGAAGATATCTCTACTGATATCGATTTTGTTTTGTGACTTTACAGCCTCTCTTTGTGGTTCAACCGTAGAATCGGGCCCATTAAAAATGCAGAAAAAGAGACCACAAACTTCAATCCTTATGCTTTGGTAAAACAGTCTCTTGAGAGACTCTTAAGAATATTTCCCTTTGGGTGTTACTGTTAAATGTCTGTTAGTTTATTTCGTTTAGATTGGTGAGGAAGAATGAGTTCTTAGTTTTGTTAAAAAAAAAGATGAGATATTTTTTTTTTATAAGCTCTGTTTTATTTATTTCTTAATAATTTATATACGAATTATTGGTTCTGTTGTTGTATTGCAATTTTCACATTTCGAAATTAAAAGCCCGTTAGGGCCCAACTATAAAACTGATTATATAATTAATGAAGTGTTTAATACTTTAATTAAGCAAACTCATATAAGAAACGGAATATTCTGTTGAATTTACTTCTTCTTCCTCAGAGAAAATCAGAAACTGTCGTTATCGTAAATTCAATGGATTCTTGTCGAGATCTCTTCTTCCTCATCATCGTTCTCTTCTCCTCGATTCTCTTCTCTGAGATTTCCTCACTACCGGATCCGTCGTTTTACGATTATCTCCGAGAAAACGGTCTTCCAGCCGGAATAGTTCCAAAAGGAGTAACCAATTTCTCGATCGACATCAAAACGGGGCGTTTCACCGTATCTCTCCCTGTTCCCTGTGATGCTAAATTTGAGAACGAGTTCCACTTCGACTACAATATCACCGGCGTTCTCTCGGATGGCAGGATCGGTAATTTATCAGGTGTGACGCAGAAGGAGCTGTTCCTATGGTTTGCTGTTAGAGGAATACATGTAGATCCAGAGAGTTCTGGGCTAATACACTTTGATGTCGGTGTTGCTGATAAGCAGCTTTCTCTCTCGTTATTCGAGTCACCTCGAGATTGTACCGCCACTGAATCTGAACCACGTACGGTTGATCTCTTTAAACCCCGTGATTTGAAGGTACGTCGTTGCTAATTGAATTGCTGGATTTTGTTTGTCTTTGTATTGGAATTGTAAACTAGCTTAGGGTTTGAAAACTAGCAAGAGTTCCATGTATATTTGATGAAACTTTTTGATTCTAAGAATTGAAATACTTGTGGTTAATAAGAGGTTATGTAATCAATGTTCTTAAGTTTGTTTTGTTTCCTTTACTCTTATAATGCAGAAGAAGCAATATGAAGATATGCATACGATATTAGGACCACGAAGAACTCGCTGGACATCAGGTTTTTGATTGAGACTTAGAAGAAGGAACTGCAAATTCCCCTGAGGATGTCGTCTGGTGTGATGTCTTGTAAAGAGTTTGACTAGTTTTTTGTTTTTGTTTTTTTTTTTTGCTATACCATATCATAGTAGAATCAGTATAAAGCTTCAATAGACAAACTTAGGAGGCATGGATACGTTTGGTTTGTAACAGCTTAGTGGTTAAAAACATATATATACACATATATGCTTTTGGATTTTGTATCACACTTTTGTTATTTATCAGAAGCTTTACTTAGTTTTACATAGTAAAAGAAGTAAAGTCTACGACAAAAACGTCCACTCGAGTCGAGCGTGGTTTAAGTGGGCCTGAATTCTTGAATATACAAACAGNAATTAAAAGATTAAAGAAAACTTTCGTTTCAAATAGGTGTCCGATTTCGAAATGTTTAAGAAAATGAAAAGCGTGAACGGCAGGATTCGAACTTGCATGGGCAAAGCCCACATGATTTCTAGTCATGCCCGATAACCACTCCGGCACGTCAACATCTTGTTGTTTGATCCTTTCATTAATTTTTCTAACGTATTTGATGATGTAGGAATATATAGGAGATGAGACCCAGACCTTCTTGAAAAAAATCACCGGTCATTCAGTTCTCACACATGAAAAAGGAGGATACACGCCTTGTCCTAAATGTGGAGGACACCAATCAAAGAATCTCAACGGTGTTGTCTCTTCTTGCCTTGACTGTTTTCTCTCCGGAGGAAACATTTATCTCTTCGAGTACAGTGTCTCTCTCCATCTGTCTTTGTCAACAAACCTCGACGTGGCACATGCACAACAGCACCTTCAGATCCATGTAATGAAGTCATCTCCCGCGCTAAGATCCTCTTATTGCTTAAAGGGTTTGGTGCTTACCACGCTTTGGAAAACAATTGTGAACAATTGTGAAGTATATTGTAAAACTAGTTTACTGGTCGGTAAAAACGTTGTGTTTGGAAGGAGCGGTCAAGCTCATTTGGTAAGTGTAGTTTGGGTTCATTTCGCAACTGGCTAAGCCTTCCGTTAACAGAGCTATTAGTCTCTTAGCAGATGTTGGTGTAAGAAAGGATGCTATGAAGGTGTCCTTGAAGTGCCTCGTTACTCGGTCAAAGGAGGCTGACCGAGCTCGCTTGATTTAACTCTGATGGGGGTGTGTGGCTATGTGCATGGTTCTTGGTTGCAACTCGCCTGCACGTTCATGTCTATTTTTCTTGTGTATGTTTAGTATCAAATAAAATCACAGATTGACCATAGTTATAACCAATATGTGTTTTTTGATTCTTGTTTAGTCATGCCAAACAATGTTTGTATTCAATTTTGTCCGATCACAAACAATTCTGTTACTTTTACAATTTCTTATCGAGAGAGGTGATCCGGGTTTTAAGTGGATCTGACCCGATTGGGAATGGGCCTAACACCGAGTATAATTGTATAATATGATAAAGCTAACGTTATTAAGTGGGTGTCATTTATGCAAACTTCCTATATAATGAAATACTAATTCACAAGTGGGTGTCATTTTTTTCTCTGATTAAATTGACGACTGTTTTGCAGTTTCCACAATTCAGGAGACGTGCAAACCAATTAATCATCGAGTTAACCTGAATAGCAAAAGTCAGAAACACCAAATTAATATTAAAATAGTCAACCGTGTTATTTTTTTGTCGACATAGTCAAGAAGCGTGTTATTGATAGAATATTCTCTAATATTCTGTTAAAATATCCTCAATATTAATATTTAAAGCACAACGCCAATACTAGATATTAGATAATAGTTAAGTTTCATATGGGTATTTCTTTTGTTTTATTTGTGTTTCACATGTTAGATAAAAAATGTTTCTTTAATAAATATTTTATTTTATTAATATATTCTATAAAAAAATTTATAATCAGTGTATTACTATTTCATTATATAGGAAGTTTGCATAAAACACATATAAAATCTTGATTTTATTTAAAAAATTTAAATACTTATTTTTTTTGTTAACTCAATTTAATTTAAATGCTTATAATTATTATAATTATTAAAGAATAACAAAATGTAATAATATGATTAATAAAAAAATAATATTTTGTTGATAACAAAAAAATTGTGTTATACCAATACAAATATTATAGTAGCATTAAATATTTTTTGATTGTATAAAAAACTGTGTCGAAATTTTAATACATCCTATATTTTGAAAAAAATAAATTTATAAACTTCTGATACAGAAAAAATAAAATTGTAAAGATATAAATATAAATTTTTACCATACTGACATGAAAAATCTAAAACTAATTTAAATTAAAACAAAAAATAATTACAAAGGATCGGAGGGAGTAATAAACATAACTTAAAAAGTAGGTATAGTATTAAAAGACGCGTATTTAATAACTTGCGTGTCATTTAACAGCATTTGCTTTTTTTCTCTGCAGTTTCCTTAGCTTCGACGTTATCTTCCCTATTAATAAAAAAATTAAAAACACATTGATGAAGAAGAGGTGTTATTGAAATGGAGGAAAATAGAGAGAGAGATAAATCAGAAAACACAATGAATCAAGCAAAATTGGATCTTTCATCTAAAATGATGAGATTATTCTCCCACAAGATCACCAGAGATAAACTGAATCCAGGAGATCATATCTATTCATGGCGTAATGCTTATATCTACTCTCATCATGGTTCCTTCTCCTTCTTCTCTCCATCTTACTTCTTTATCAATAAAAAAACTTTTTTTTTTATTGACAACAAAATCTCTCTGTTTTGGAATTCACAGGAATATATATAGGAGATGGGAAAGTCATACATTTCACTCGTGGAGGTGGTTTAGAATTTGGAACCGGAACTATTTTAGACAAAATCATTGAAATTTCAGTTCCAAATCATGCTGGAAGAGACAAGAATTGTCCTAATTGTGATGTAGATCAATCAAATCTCAATCTCGGTGGTGTTATCTCTTCTTGTCTTGATTGTTTTCTCGCCGGAGGAAGACTTTATCTTTTCGAGTACAGTGCTTCTCCCTCTATCTTTTTAGCTAAACGAGGTGGTACTTGCACAATTGCATCTTCAGATCCATCTGATGAAGTCATTTCTCGTGCGAAATTTCTCTTTTTGAAAAATGGGTTTGGTGATTATGATCTTTTAGACAACAACTGTGAAGATTTTGCTATTTATTGCAAAACTGGTTTGTTTGTTTTATCTGTTGCTACCAAGTTTGGATGTAGTGGTCAAGCCAATTCTGTATCAGCAGCTGGTGGTGTTGTGTCTTTGACACTTAAGGTTTTAGGTGTGAAAAAGAAGAATAGTAATCAGGGTCAAGATGATTCTGTGGTTAGTGTTGTAAACCAGGTTATTTCTTCAACACTTAAAGCTGTAGTTCCTGGTGTTGGTGGTGTGGTTTTGGCTGAATATGGTAATTATTGTATTGGTCGTTTGTTTTACGACGTTGGTATGAGAAAAGATGCTTGTAAGATTCCTGTGGAAGAGCTAGTTGCATTTGTAGAAGCCAAGAAAGGCATATTGGAGAGCAGCAATAAGTGTAGTTAGTTCATTTTTGTGTTTGTGTGTGTGTATTGTGGATGTTTGATAATGACTAATTGTTGTGTAATAGAGATTTTGCTTTGATTGCTTTGTTTATATTGTGGAAACTGTATTTTAAGTATTTGTAAAACAATAAGAACTCAACTCTTCAGAGTTTGGCTGTTACTTAAGCTAATATACAGTATGTATTGTTGTGTTGATTGAAGTTATCTCCATGTATTTATCAAGTAGTAAAATACAGTTTAATGTCATTCTTATTACCAAGAACTGAAACATTCTACTCTTGTAATAAAAAGGCTCTTTATATTAATACAAATCTCTCTTTCACTTTTTCTTTATCCAGCCAATAAAGAAGACTCATTCAGACTTAAATAAACAAAATAGTTGACTTTTAAAATTTGGTTTTTAAAAATCACAACTATATCAACAAAACTAGTAAGAGATAAAGTCAATAAAACCTCCATTAATCAAGAGCAAACTTAAGGAACTCAAAGATGGGATTACTCTCTAACCTGGTCACCAGAGATAAACTCAAAGCAGGAGATCACATATATTCATGGCGTAACGCTTATCTCTACTCCCACCATGGTTCCATCTCTTTCACTATTGTACTTTGCAATGTTCTTTTTTATTAGATTTGCATAAAAATAATCAAATACTTGATGATCCTTAGGAATATACATAGACGATGGGAAGATCATTCATTTCACTTGTGGAAATGGTCAAGGGACAGGAACAGAGACTTTCTTAGACAAGATCATCGTTAGTTTAAACCCAAATCATGGAAACAACCCATGTCCTAATTGTGGTTATCAATCCAATCTAAACGGTGTAGTCAGTTCTTGTCTTGACTGCTTTCTAGCTGGAGGAAACCTATATCTATATGAGTACAGTGTCTCTCCAGCTCTCTGTATGGTTGAACTTAGACGTGGTACAAGCACAACAGCATCTTCAGAGTCTTCTCATGATGTTATTACTCGAGCAGAGTATCTCTTATTGTATAATGGGTTTGGTGATTATCATGTTATTGAAAACAATTGTGAAGATTTTGCAATATATTGTAAAACTAGTTTGGTGGTTGGTAAAAACTATGTGTTGGGAAGAGGTGGTCAAGCTAGTTCAGTGAGTGCAGCTTCGTTAATTGCAAGGATACTTAGTCCTTTGGCTAGTAATGCTATAAGTCTCTCTGCTGATATTGGTGTGAGAAAGGATGCTGTTAAGGTTCCTGTTGAGAGTCTTGTTGCTACTCTTGGCAAGAGAAGGTGATGATGAAACTAGTGTTTTAATTATGTATTTGAAAATATACAATAAAATGTATATTATTTAGTTTTTGATTTTAAAATATATTAAAAATAAATGTTATTTAATATTGATTTGATTTAATTGTATTTTATTATTATTTTTTTAAAAACGTTACTAACCAAAATATCATGTAAAATAAACATAAATTCAAGATTATTTAAATTATTTTAAATTTTAGGAGAGTTATTGAAATTAACAATTAAAAAGATTTGATTTAATATGATTTGCTTGAATTTAAGTTAATTTAAATTGTTATACAATTTTCTAAAATCTCATCTCGAAACATCTATCGGTTTGTTCGGTTATATAAAATTCAAGTCCCAATTTGGATTTGATTTGGGATTTTCGATTCGGTTTAGATGCGACCTTCATTAAGCCAAAAACGAGACTACAGCATCCAGTTAATCCAGTGTAGAGAGTCAAACAGCTACATCCGGAAAGAGATGAATGCGAATTGGAGATAAACCCTAATCTCACCTTCAATTTGTTTGTTTCAGTTTCTAGGTTTCGTCTGCTGCGATTCATCATTGAATCATGTCTTGGCTTCCTGTTGAATCTGATCCTGGTATTATTTTTCTCCTTCAATTTCGTTTTTTGGAGGGTTTTATGTTGTTTTTGCTAATAGCTTAAATTCATGACTTGTTTCAAGTCAAGTTTTTTTTCTGAAACAAGGCTTGAGGTTTCTCAGTTCTCGGTCATAGTGAACTCTAAAATCATATATTGCAATTTAAAGTTTTCACATCTTCATTGTTGTTATTATGTTTCCTGTGTTTATAGGTATTTTCACTGAGATTATACAACAAATGCAAGTGAAAGGTGTCCTGGTTGAGGAATTGTATTCCTTGGACATTAATTCTCTTGATCAAATAAGGTTACTCTTTGGTCTTCAAACAATAAAAGAGAATTCAATTCTATTTGGTTCTTTTCTAGGAAATCTCTGATATTATCTGTCTTGAACACTTGCAGACCTGTTTATGGATTGATATTGCTTTACAAGTGGCGTCCTGATGAAAAGGAGACTCGTGTTGTTATCACTGAACCTAATCCTAATTTCTTCTTTGCAAATCAGGTCACTTCACTTTCAATGTTTGATTTATGATCTTAAGCAAGTATTACACTCAAATCTTAAGTTATAACCATTTTTTTGGAACTATGTATTTCTTGCAGATAATTAACAATGCTTGTGCAACTCAAGCGATCTTATCAGTCCTTATGAACTCTTCGAGTATCGAAATTGGTTCAGAACTAACAGAACTGAAAGAGTTCGCCAAAGACTTTCCACCTGAACTGAAAGGTCTAGCCATCAACAACAATGAGGCTATACGTGCAGCTCACAACACATTTGCCAGGCCTGATCATTCTTCAAATGAAGATGATGAATTAGCTGGGGCGAAAAATGAAGATGAAGATGATGATGTGTATCATTACATCAGCTACTTACCTGTTGATGGTATCTTATATGAGCTTGATGGTCTTAAAGAAGGACCTATTAGTCTTGGACAGTGTCTTAGTGACCCAGAAGGAATCGAGTGGCTCAAAATGGTCCAACCTGTTGTACAAGATCGGATTGACATGTATTTGCAGAATGAGATTCGGTTTAGTCTCTTAGCTCTGGTTAAGAATAGAAAAGAGATATATAGAGCTGAACTGAAAGAGTATCAGTTAAAGCGAGAGAGGATTTTGCAGCAGGTAGGTGGTTTGCAAGCTGATAAATACGCCGAGAAAAGCAGCTACGAGGCTCTGGATAGGTCTCTTACTGAAGTTAATATCGGGATCGAGGCTATTTCGCAGAAGATTGTAATGGAAGAAGAGAAGTCTAAGAACTGGAAGAAAGAGAACATGAGAAGGAAACACAACTATGTCCCTTTCCTCTTCAATTTCCTCAAGATTCTCGCAGACAAGAAGAAACTGAAACCTCTCATTGAGAAGGCTAAGCGTAATGCATAATCTTAACTCATATGTGAGACCAAACTAGATAACTTATTTCTTTGGTCGTTCAGTGTATGGAGCTTCATTGTAACGTTTTGTAGAATCAAATCTTTTACTTACTTACATGTTCCTTACAAAAATAGTAGAAACAATAAATCAAAAGCTATTACAAAACCTGCTCTCTTTGTTTACGTAAAACTTGTATAACAACTCTAGTTTATGGTTCATGAATTCAAATCAGCTTCAGAGTGAATCATAAGCCGACTTCAGAAGCTCGGGTTGAAAATGAAGGTTTAGTCACAAAACAGGATCTCATCACTCAGACCTCGTGGTAGTGAAAGAAGAGAGTAACCCCGCTGCTTGGGCCGGTAATATATCGCCAAATGTCGACATAGCAGCTGCTGATCTATCCTTGAATATTCCCACTTGTCCATCAGTTAGTATTGATCCCAGTTTCAATGTGCTTTCCCCAAATCTACTACCAGCCTGAAAGAAAAAAACATTTTTTACTTGATTAATGATGCTAAACCACATTACAATATCATCGTCATAAACTAAACCCTTACCTGCATGAAAGACTTCAAGAATGGGGAAGCTACGCTGAAACTGGAATTCTCATCCAATTCACTCGTTTGAGAAAGTTCTCCGTTTGTAAATGCATCCCATGAGTTTCTTGACGAACCTTCATTTGCTGTAACTGGAGTAGAGACCTTATTTGCACTTCTAGAAGACAGAGCCGGAGTGCTGTATTGAAAAGAAACGAATACTTCTTATATCAGAAACCAGTTTCCCAAATTCTACAAAGTTCAAACATTGCTTGGTTTGGAAGAAGAAAATCTAACCTTATGGGAAGGTATTTGAAGCGGGGAACTGTGGCTAATGGCATAATATTTGCTTCTGAATTAGTAGGTAGTTTCTGGGCAGTGTCTGTGTACATTCGGTTTAATTGCACAAAGAATCCAAAGAGTACAGCGTGGCGTAGGTATGACTGCTTTTCATTCTCCCAAAGATAAGGCTCGTACCTTTTTTGACATTTAAATTCTAGAATTAGAGACTTATTGAGCCAATAAACGATCTGAAGAGATTCCCAGACGATTTTGAATAGCCCAAAATAGTAAAGATGTATATCGTAGACAGGGATAAGGGTCCTTACGTGAGCCAGTCTATTGGATCCAACTGCTGGGTTAGTTGGGAGATCACTCCATCGATGCGACCTCTATTGACTGATTTTGTTTGCTGTTGGTCCTGCTTTCTCCTGAAAGCCGATCTATTCATTGTGCTCTTTGGTATCTCCACGTTGGTGCTTGTATCACCCCCAGAAAGAACGTCAGATGCAAATCTCAAATCCAGCAAAATTTGTAAAACTCCTTTCTCTGAGATTTGGAGTTCGTTGGCCTCCCTGGCAGTTAAGAAATCCTCATAAATAATGATGATCTGCATTGTACAATGGAATAATCATTCTTATAGGTAATCACCATCTTGGAGATATTCACCGATGAAAGAGAAAACGTTTGAATAGGAAAAAAGATTATAGAACTGTTTGAAGAGAGCTATTCTTTGCCAGATAAAAATTTAACATACGAAAGGAAGTAAACAGAGACAACACACCTTCTCCAACAGGCTTGAAGCAAACTTTTGCATAATTGATTTATCCAGTACATGACCTCCAATTCTGTGAATTTCTTCTGATGCCCGACAGAGAAATGAAATCATATAAAGTGAGGGCAAGGACGGAAGTGATATCTTCAACTCGGATTGATTCTCGTCCTGCTCTCCCTTGACAATTGTCTCTTCCCAGCCCTATATCATTCTTCAAAGATGAGTAAGCACACTACAAAAGGAACCTTGCATATGATTATCAAAAACGCAAGAGGAAGTTTAAACTATCACACTAGACAGCTAAGGAAAAAGATTAAAAGACAAGGAAATGCAGACGTGTAGGAGTGTGAGCTGAAACTAGCAATATAGCAACAAAGGATAAGGATCATTTTTAGTTACCCTCAACGGAGTTGTAGCTGACAATCCATCATCACTCCTAAGATCACACAATAGAATAGCTGAAAGCTCATCAGATAACCACTGTATCCACAATGTATGAGCCTTGATGCACAGATCTCGCATAGTTCTATTAAGCTCTTCAAATTTTGGACTTGTCTTCTCTTCCGCTCCAAGTAGTGCAGCAACAGCTAACGAACTCTGTTTTCTAAGATCAGTATGCAGCTGCTTTCCAGGGCTGTCTGCAGTGAGTAGAGGACTTGAGGTAAATCTTGGTTGCCGCAACAAGGGTGAAAACTTATCAGAAACTGAAGTCATAGTTTCTCTACACCACAATCTTGGAGAACCAAAAATCAAAGGAACATGTTTCGAGTGGTTCAATAATGCAAACAAAAGGCGTCCCATAAAAAGGGATTTCTCAATTATTATAGCATGTGGAATTGCTTCACTGTCCTTGTTCTCTTTCTTCATGGCAGCACAGAGAAATACAAGTTCTTTATTGACATCTGCAAGAAGTGTTGAGACACTGTCATAACACTTATTCTGCACATAAGGAGCAAGATCCTTTAACCTCGGACCTGCCTTTTCTGACTCAAAGAAGCTTAGGAGGTCTTCTAAAACACTCTGGCAGCGCGTATCAACTGCATCTCTCATTTGGCTAACTTCAGGACCAAAGTATGCAGTTAGACAACTTTGGAAGTCGCTTTCTTCAGGTGATGATTTATTTCCGGCAATAAGACCAAGTTTCTTTGCATTAGGCTCAATGAACCAAACACCACCACCTGTAGAAGGTCTGTTTAAGTATGCTTGGAAATTGATCTTCTCACCAGTGATCTCGCTAAAAGCATGAACAGACTCTGCTACATTGACGGCTTTGGCCAGATCCTCAAATCTGGAGTCAATAATGGATTTCATTCTTTCCACAAACGCCTTCTCAAATATTTCATCCCATAGGTTCAAATCGTCTGCGAGAACAAGCTCCCGAATTCTATTCCAGGGCTGCTCAATCTCAGACCCAAAAACACTTTTAAGCCAATCTAAACTACCCCTCAAGACATCTTTGCTATCCATTGTCTCCCTTATCAACTTTTCCGCTGATCCAAGCTCTGCGCCAGTAACAATAGCTTCAATCAAATACTTCCCACTAACCTTACCAACAATCTGTCCACCGCATTCCCTCAACCAAGTCAGGCAAGCCTTAGCAACGTCATTTTTATCAAGGATGATCATGACAGATTCCAAATTATCTCTGAATGATTTCCACAACCCAACCTCCTCTTCTGGATTTGGAATTCCGCCAAACAGTTGAGAAGCTGGAGGAGTAGTCAAGATTGTTTTATAAAATAAAGGCATATCAGTCAAGGCTTGCAAAAAGAGTTCCCCAATTTGTCCCACTGTAACCTGAATCACACTTAACACATCACAAAATACTGAAACCACATCACCAGCATCCTCACCAATACAAGCATTCAACTTTTGCAGAATCCAAGTCTTCCTAGAGTCGAGAAACAACTCAAGAACTTGCTTTGGATAAAGCTCATCAACCACTGCAACCGCAGTTAAAGCGTCCACATAAGCCCCAAGTCCTAAACCCGGATCCAGAAGCCTCTCATGGCTCCGCTGCGAAATCTGAGCCTTAAAACTCTCTACAATCTGCCATTGGTGTTCCAATAGTGGAAAATTCGCCAACAGTTTACTCTCATCCACATCAGCTGCACCAACACTGCCACATCCTTCCATCTTGATCAGTCTCTGCTGAACATGCTGAGCACGCATATACCTTCCCGCAGCCTCTAGAAACATGGACTCGTCAAGGCATCCCCATATATTCTCCGGCGTATCAACCAAATACTTAACTCGACAAGCGATCCCATAGACATTGAATCGGACAGGGTTAGAGCTAGCAAGTTTGGGAGTTTCTGGTACAGAAGAGGATGAAAGCGATTGAATATTACCGTGGATCGCAGAGATATTAGCTGAGATCGACTCACATAGAGACTTCATATGCACAATCGAGTCAGCTGAGTCGATTAGATCACGGTACCTAGTCCCGACGAGTTGCCGGAGCTCCTCTTTCTTATCTTCGATGTTCTTCCTAGTCGCCGACTCCACATTTCGAATCTCTGACATTGGTTTCGTACGAANGCAGCCTCTAGAAACATCGACTCGTCAAGGCATCCCCAAATATTCTCTGGTGTATCAACCAAATACTTAACTCGACAAGCGATCCCATAGACATTAACTCGGGCTGGGTTAGGGCTAACAAGTTTGGGAGTTTCTGCTACAGAAGAGGAAGAAAGCGATTGAATGTTACCATGGATCGATGAGATATTAGCTGAGATCGACTCACACAGCGACTTCATGTGCACAATTGAGTCAGCTGAGTCGATTAAATCGCGGTACCTAGTCCCCACGAGTTGCCGGAGCTCCTCTTTCTTATCCTCAATGTTCTTTCTAGTCGCCGACTCCACATTTCGAATCTCTGACATTGGTTTCGTACGAAATAAAGACTCCGCATCTCTTTGACCACCTCCACCACTACTGTTAAGGCTCATGGAGGCAGACCGGTGGTATTCCCCGGTGGAAGCCGATGACATTCTCATGGTTTATCGCTCGTGTATATTCTCTTTTAGCAATACATCATAGCTTCCACTTACTGATGGAGAAGAGAAACCAAAACGGATCTGGGAAAGCTTTGGCTCAGATTCAGAAGTAGAAGAATCCTGGAATTAAGATCTAAAATGGTTTTTGTTTCTGCCATTTCTACGAAGAAGAAAGACGACGAGAATTAAACGTTTACAAATTACTACTCTACCCCTCTTTGGGTACAAGGATTCTAACCGAAAACATACCCGTCCGGTTTAGTTTTCCGGTATGGTACATACTACCGTAATTGGATTAATTAAGATCAGTGGTATGTAAAAGTACACAACATGACTTCGATTCAGTTACGTATTAATATAGTTATACAAGTCTTTCAAAACTAATTAACAAAACAAACATGATGATTGTTTTTATTCAGTTTCTCTAAATAAGTACTATAATAACAACTCTGAAACGCCATAACGAAAACAACGTGGAGTCCTTGACTAGTTTTCAGGAACAGTGAAGCTTGCGGCGAGTTCTCTGCACAAGAAGATCCTATAAACTCAAATGATGGAGCAAAAACAAGAAAAAAATGCATTATGTATATCTGATTGTTAAAGAGTTAAACCTTTTGGAATTACAAAGGAAGGGAGTATCCACGAAGATAAGTCGAATCCACTCCAGATTCTCTTACCAATGCCACTCTTCCTGTCCGAGCCACCTTCATTTCTCAAAAACACAAACCATAAGAATCGCCAAATAAGATATGAGATATACATGAGGAAACTTGGTTTGTTTTTTTTACCTCGCAAATTCCATAGACCTCTAACTGTGTTTGTAGTGCAGCCATTTTTCTGAGATCGCCAGTAACCTGCAAATTCACAATTTCATCAGCTATTAGATCTCATCTCAATCTTGAAACATCAGAAAGATTCGAGTTTTTTGTAAAGTTTAGGAAAATATGATATCAGCACCTCAAGAGTGATAGTATGATCAGAGACATCAATGGCTTTAGCACGGAAAACTTGAGCAATATCAAGAATATCTCTCCTTGTAGCAGTATGAGCAGCGACTTTTATGAGCATCAGTTCTCGCTCCGCAAATGGCATGTGGGTTATATCTTGGACCTTTAAAACCCAATGAAAGGAAAACGTTATTAGATATTTAGACTTGTAAACAAAAGTACTACAGTTTCAAACCATTTCGTCACCTCGTGTAGATCAATCAACTTCTGAAGCTGCCTAACCAATTTGTCTATATTTTCATCAGTTCCAGGGATAACTGTCATAATTCGAGATAAGCCTTCTTTCTCAGCAGGACCAACAGCTAAACTCTGTAGTTATAAAAGCAACAACTTTCACATAATCTTTGAAGAGAAAAGGAGACAAGTACGCATGCACAAGCAAGATTGTGTGACCTGGATGTTATAACCTCTCCTGGAGATAGCTCCGGTAATTAGATTGAGAACTCCGGGAACATTGGTCACAAGTATAGATAACGTGTGTGACCTAAGTCCGCTCGACTGCAATAAGTTAAAACAGTTGACCTCCAATTTCCCAAGTATTACTGGATCAAAAAGAAAATTCTATGAAACAAATGTGATAACTAAGAAATGTATCTTACATCTTCATCGTAGACCACTCCCCAATGAGCGTCAAGGACCGGATGAATATCATTATAGGGTTCCACTGGATAAACATCACCCTAACATAAAGTATTATCTGATCTCGATCAATCCATGGATGCTGCAGAGGAGGCAAAAAAGTTAGAAGCTAAAGGTTTCTATACCCCAGAGGATGCATTGCCATTTCCAGTCAATGCTAGATTTGTTTTCTCTGCAACAGTCTCGTGACGAGATGATTCTTTTACGACATGTGGGTATGATGCCGCTGAAAACCTCCAAAACGGAGCAGTTTCTCCCATCTTTTCCCGTCTCAGAGCAATCTAGAGTTAACAGTAGTATACCACAACAGTTAGTGAAATAACTGATTCTTGAAACTATTTATCATAGTCACTGAAACACAGGAACTGACTACATGGAAAATCAATGATTCCACATTTGAGATCAGATAAATTAATGAGTTTTTTTTTGTTAGATGTGAGCATGTCACAAGATAGGCTAAACTGGGAGTTTCGTGTAACATTGGCTCTGCTGTTAAGAGTGTCCTGAGATGTACCAAAGGAACTCAAGTTGAAGTCTTCCATATGTGACACAATAGAAAAACAAATAACGGCAACAAGTGGCTACAAGTAATGATACATGTGAGTCCAACCATTCAGACAAGCGTTTTCAAGAAAAAATATGTAATTTGAGGAGATTTAGTGCCAGAGGTTATTGACAGTTAAGAAGGATGAAGCAAATTACCTTCCCTGTTCTAGCGATTTCTTTTATTCCAAACTTCTCTAAGTTTGTCTTTAGTGCAACCATCTTTCCTGGGTCTCCAGTTACCTAAAGAATGTAAATTATAACTTCTTACTTACTTTCGTAGAACCATCTGGACTATTCGATCCAAGTATATATAAACTGAAGAAAAGTTCTGACCTCAATCGTTAGAGAGTTCTCTGAGGTATCCACGATTTTTGCTCTAAAGATATCAACCAACCACATGATCTGTAGTACATGAAAACTCTTAAGAAAAAACACTTTTTCTATAGCTTAACTTCATCTATGTCCTTGAGATTTCAATGTCAATTGATTAATCATAAGAAGAAAGAAAAATTCCCTTTACTGTGACTCCATTAATAACAAAGATGAAAACATATTTGCATCTATATTGGCTTTGTTATATCCTTTCAACCATATCTTTGACATTTTAGTCAATGTGACTGCATTAATCATAACCAAAAAACCAACTTGGACCATCCAGCCAATCTTAAGAATTAAGTTGGAGTATAGTTCCTTCTTGCAAGATCAAATATTCTTTACCTCTGAGCGGGTGCTTGGATCAACGTTAAGTTTAATGAGCATTAACTCACGTTCTACATGTGGCTCCTTAGAGAGGTCTTCCACCTGAACAGACCATAATGAGTGCAGGATTAGAGTCATGATCCATGAAACTACGCAAATCTCTTGTTGTGAGCTAACTCAAGAGAAATAAAAGAAATTGTTATTAACCAAAGCAGTAAAATTTCAAGAAAGACTATAGTTAACAGAGAAAAGCATGAGAAAACCTTGATGACATTGACGAGTTTGTTAAGTTGTTCTACAACTTGTTGCAAGACTTTGTCTGTACCAAGAACAACTATAGTAAAAAGAGCCTTGTCTACATTCAATCCAACGGCAAGAGACTCAATATTGTATCCCCTTCTAGCAAACACTCCAGCTATTCGGTTTATTATACCGCTCTCATCACCAACAAACACCGAGATTGTATGCCTCCTTACTCTGCAGATTAATCAGTAAGAGAGACGCGTAAACATATAATCGTAGCTGTAAATTTCATATGATTAAGCCATAATTTTTCAAGAGAACTAAAAACAGGACCAGAAGTGGTAAATCAAACGAAAAAAAAAGAAAAGTATAAAACTTCAAAAGCTTTATAAAGAAAAAAATGAAGTAGGAAACAGAATCTTCTTTGATATTGACCAAGCATTATCGATCGAATCCAATATAGAAAAGGGAAGATCTACATTAGTAATGTGAAAAGCATAGCTTGAAATTTTTAGTATTTAACAATAGGAATATTCATACATACCAAGTTGAACAAAACACTGTTATAAAGCATATATTATTTATAACAATTTTTTTTTTTGAACGTATATTATTTATAACAATTTAAATTGTGGAATCATATATGATTTATCTCAACCCATTCACAAAGCTGTCTTACAAATTCTGACTGAGACACACACACACCTTTCACAAGCCGCCGGAGCTATAGACTGAGCAGTAATGATGGCTTTATCTGTGGAAGCAGCTGCAAGAACAACACTAACATTCCTCGTTTTCTTCCCGTCGATGATCTGAGCTACTTGCACAGAGTTAGGGATTTTCGCCGGAAAGGCATAACCTTTGTTCAGATTCTGGAATTGAACACGTGACATGTAAAATGAAGTAGCCGTTGCCGTTGCCGTCGGCGCCATTGCTGGAGAAAGTTGAAAAGATGGTTTGCTGTGACTGTGAGGCGGAAAAAGAGAGACAAAAAGAGAAAGAAAAAAAACAAGACACTTGGTTGGCTAAGGAGAAGAAGTGTTAAATTATGTGGTCGGTCTTTTTATAATTTAGGGGTTTGCTTAAAAACGTGTTTGAACTACTAAAAGACAAATGAGTCTTTGTCTATGCTACAAACCCATTTTGTTTTTGTTTTTTACTAATCTTTGTTTATCAAAAAATAATCGATCATCTTAACCATTACATTATTGGAAATTTGTTTTATCTTAAGCAATTGTAGAAACAATCTCCAAATAACAATTACAAACATAAGTGAATTTAACAATCTCTCTAAAGAGTTTTGTAAACACTCAAAAATAATAATATTTTTTTTACTGACAATATTTCAAATCAGCAAGTTGAATATTCATTGTTATAAATAAACGGGCACGATTGCAATTTTGATCTAAATGAAGGGATAATAACGTAAATTAAATAATTTGTTTTTTTTTCCTGATTTTTCCATGTAGCTATCAAGTCACCTCCTCCAATCGACTTTGCCTACATTTCACCCTCTACGTCGATCTCGATCCCGATAACGATCATCCCTCCATTTTCCGGTGAAATTCGTTCAACGCGTTTCTGTCTCTGTTTTACATACTCTACCATTTACCTAGATCTTAAATTCTATTTACATAAACTCCGGCAGCTGCCGACGACTGCTTCGTAGCTCTGATTGGCTCAGAAGAAGAGATCTAGGTATTACTTCGAACCGCCGCCAAAATCTATACGACCTGACATCGGATTAGTCAATTAGAGAGAAGTTTGACCCGTAGTGAAGAGATTTGAAGAGAGTAGGCGAAAAGAAGAATGGTGGAGCCGGTGTACTCTTCGCTTGGGAAAATGCTATTGGAGGAAGTTAGTCCAGTGGTTATGGTTCTCTGTACGCCTCTTGTTGAAGAGACTTTCATCAAGAATGGGCTATCTTTTCTGGAAACGCTTAAGCCATTTTGCAACTTTAGAAACATCGATGGTGAATTCTAAATTTTGATTCCTGATAGTGTTCTGAATTTACAAGTATAAACGTCTAATTTGAGGATTCAAACTGTGAAAATTTGTGGTGCAGTTCCTGTTCGGACTTCAGGCGATCAGCTCTATCGGCTAAAGAAGTTTACTTTGAGATTGTTTTATGCCTCTGATATCAGACAACCAAACGTAGAGGTATGTTAATTTGCTTTGGTATAATATGTTAAAATTGGAATAGTTGAGGTGCTTAATTTAATACTTCTTACTCGGCAACAATGAGGATCACCTTTAACTGAACATATTGAAACCATTACCTGTTTTACCAAGAATGCAATGTGAAAGAGATGGTTTTAACCGTATGGTTGCATCTGTAGTGTTAGAGGTTCTTCGATTCTGCATCTTTGGTGCTGAGCTCAAATTTCATTATGTTTACTTAATGACTAGGTTGCAAAGCAACGGCTAGAACATGTTATTTCTCAAGCTGGGGAGAAGGATTTTCAGGATTTGAAATCTGACCCTCCTCAAATTACTGATATACTCTCTAGTAAGTCTGTACTCAAACTTATGTTTTTATGTGTAGTGGGTGATGCCTTTATGGTTTTATCTTAACATCAGGCACTAAATTTTTTCAAATTATTCATAGTTTCATACGGGTAGTTCTCTAACTATTGCTTTTCTAATGCTGATGTCTTTACCTCCCTGCAGATCCAGAGTCTGAAATTGCACCCACATGGTTTCAATATTACAATAAAGAACTTATACGCACATTGTCGTTTTCAGACCACGAAGCTTTCGATCATCCTGTGGCTTGTAAGACATTGCTATTTTCAGTTTTTTTAGGTTTGCTGATCGATTATGTTTCATAAAGTTTTCTGTTGTGTACCAAATAATTGTAAATGTGCTTTCAGGTCTCTTAGTCGTTTCATCAAAAGACGAAGATCCTATAAACAAGTTTGTAGATCTGTTCAACACCAACAGATTACCTTCTTTGCTAAATGATGGTGTAATGGACCCAAAGATTTTGAAGCATTTCTTGTTGGTACATGACAATCAAGATGCAACAACGGAGAGGTAATTGTTCCTTATTCCATCGTATATCATATGATTCTTTCTCATCATAACTATATGAGTATCAATTGTAATGTTTTAGTTGACTGGGTGTTATTCTTCTGTAGAACGTCTAAGGTTCTGTCTGAGATGAGAAGTACATTTGGAAATAGTGAATGCAACTTACTTTGTACTAATTCATCTAAAGAGGGGAATGTGGACCATCTGGCTAATCCCTGGGCTTCATTTGTAAGTCACTCATCAAAAATTTTATCCAACGTCTTGTTCAAGGTTCATATATCAATCCATGTCGATTTTGTAACTTCATTATGCTGGTTACCAATTTTTCTGAAAGAAATCAAGTATTTCGGCCGACAAGCTTGGATGTGCTCTCACTGGTGACGATATTGTGGAGGTACGTTTAAATGATTCTGGCTGCTAGTTCTCGTGTTACATTCTTGCTCATGATATTCACACCTTTCAACTGTTTAGGAGCGGTTTAACCAACAATATTACTTTTCCTTGCATATTCGAACAGATCAAAGATCTGATGCAAGAGTTTGCTTCCAGGCATATAATTCCTTACATGGAGCAGAAAGTTAGAGAACTTAATCAACAGGTTAGCCTTAAATTTTCTAAGAAGTTATTTGGAGAACATAGCTTATTTTTCCATATACTTAATTCAGGCTTCTTATTTTCTTTCCTTATCTTTTAGTCTGTATTTTGTTGTGTCATTAGATTTCTGCAACAAGGAAAGGACTAAGAAACCAGATCAAAAACTTATGGTGGAGAAAAGGAAAAGATGAAGGTCCGGAGTCAACCAAAGGTCCTATGTATGCTTTCTTGAACTTCTTGCTCCATTTATGATTACCTTGATATTATTATATGCTCTAACGTTTTTTACTTCCACTTTTGAAGGTATACCTTTAGCTCCACCGAATCTCAAATTAGGATTTTGGGTGACTACGCCTTCATGTTGCATGATTATGAACTTGCATTGTCAAGCTATCGCTTAATATCCACAGACTACAAGCTGGATAAAGCTTGGAAGCACTATGCGGGTGTTCAGGTAGCTTCACATCTTTGTAATTATGTTTATGTAGAGGTGTTCCTGTAGCATAGTTTCAATTAATATTCATTAGAAACGTACTTACATAGACTTGTAGTATAGGTTTCCATGTCTTGTAGTTGCCTCTATAATTAATTGTTGATGGCCATTGTTTTTCGCTAAAATTTGGGTGGACTACTCACCTTCTCATGCATGTTTGGAAGGAAATGATGGGACTTGCATATTTCATCTCAGACCAGTCAAGAAAAGAAGCTGAGTACTGCATGGAAAATGCATTCAGCACTTACATGGTATGTCTTTATAAACCAGTCTTTAACGTAAAACAGTTCTTTGGTGAGTTTCCCACATGGAGTTGGTGTTTATTATAAGCAAACCATAAAACTGAATACTTAACCTTAAGCAAGTGGTAGTACATTGTGAAACATGCTTTTAAATTCTGATGCAGAAACTTGGGACGTCTGGCTTCCAAAATGCTACGAGATGTGGGCTCTGGTGGGCAGAGATGCTAAAGGCTAGAGACCAGCACAAAGAAGCTGCATCTATTTACTTCCGCATATGTGGAGAGGTGCTTCTTTTTATGCCTTCAGACCTTTTGCAGTTTATACAATTGTTGACTTTACTCATTTTGCAGGAACCCTTGCATGCTGCAGTCATGTTGGAGCAAGCTTCTTACTGCTTTGTGCTAACTAAGCCAGCGATGCTTCACAAGTATGGATTTCATCTAGTTCTCTCAGGAGACCACTATAAAAAATGTGATCAGGTACATGTCACTCTGCTGTAACGACTCAAGCTTTGTACATGCTTTACATTCTAAAGAATACATTTTGTTTGCCTTTCCAGGTAAACCATGCAATTCGTACATATAGAAGTGCTATCTCTGTTTATAGATCAACTACATGGAGGCATATCAAAGACCATGTGTATTTTCATATTGGACAGTAAGTTTTGAATTTGGTCAATGTAGGTCTTGTAATCTTGTAAGATGAGATGTTTAGAAATTTGTGGTCTGAGACTTTCTGTGTAACTATCTGTTCAGGTGGTATGCGATTGTTGGGATGCATGATGTCGCAGTTAAAAACATGCTGAAAGTACTGGACTGTGGCTACCAATCCAAGGCAACCCAAGAGATTTTTCTCAGGGACTTTTTCGACATTGTTAAGGTAGGCTATACTTGCGGTTTGATATTGAAGCTGCTCAGAAGATAAGATAGTGCTTCCAATAGTTACCCTTGGTCTCAATTCTTTGTTTTTATATACAAAAATCGTTTTTATTTTCATTTTGTCATTTGAAGAAAAATGGAATGAAGCATGAGGTGGTGGGACTCCAACTACCAGTTATTAGTATCTCCTCTCTTCAAGTGATATATGAAGACCATCGTACTTATGCATCTCAAGCTTCTGTAAGTTGCATATTCACTCTTTGGAAGTATGTACATATTTAATAGTACCTGCATCAGATTCTAAAAGTGCAGAAACAAAGAGTTTTATACTCCATTATGAACAACATTATTGGCGTCAGTATTTCTGGTTAAGATTTTTGGATTACCTGCATATAAATAATCTTTGTGCATCATTGAGTTATTTCCTTCTCACTAGTGGTGTATATGCATCTCTTGTGTACCACTATGATTCACATTTCATGGTCAGTCTCTTGTAGAAGAGAGCATCTGGCAATCACTGGAGGATGATATCATTCCATCACTAAATTCTGGTAAATCAAACTGGCTAGAGTTACAATCAAAGCTTCTGCCAAAGAAATACAAGGAATCAAATGTTTGTGTTGCTGGAGGTATGCAGGTTGTCGTTATTCGTTAGCTGCATTCAGAATTTATCTGAATCACACTTTTTTTCTTCGTGATTATCCTGCTTTTAAGTTATGCTTGAATTCTGAAGGCTGAAATAATGCAATCTAGTCCAGCTAGATTGTGAAATCTGTTTTGCCTTATGCTGCCAGTAGCAGGACATTTCCGTTCATTTGACTTTGGAAAAATGAATCTTTGAAATCGACTAGCACTTTTGCATTGAGAGAGAGAGATTTCTTCATTTGTGATATCGTAGTCCCTGTAAATATTATCACTTGTGCGTCTGCATTTCTTTTGGTTTGGCAATACATTCAGGCAAAATTGTTAAGGACATGATATTCTGGTATAGCATGTTTGAATTTTTCTTGTAATCGTGGATGTTTACTTGTTTGCTCTCATTATTTCAGAGTCAGTGAAAGTGGATATGGAGTTTAGGAATCCATTGCTAATATCTACTTCCATAACAAGTGTTTCTCTCATCTGTGAACTTACAGCAAATTCTGATGACCTAAAATTAGGTCAGCTGTTTCTGTTATTTGATGTTTACTTTATAAAAATTTTACATCCTTCCGTTTGTATATGCTGAACTTATCTCCACATTTGGACTTTGTAAAGTAGGTAAAGAGCCAAGTACCTCAAGCTTGGGGACTGACAGTTCTACAGAACATAATAAGTAACTCCTCAATCAGGTTTTGTTCAATTTTTTTGACCTAGATTTGAATGATTAAACTGTGTCGTCTATGTCAAAATACTACAGGGATACAACCTCTGGTTCCTCTTCTCTCACTTTGTCTGAAGTGAACTTCACATTAGGTGGAGGCGAGAAGAAAATGGTGAGTATGCAAAACCTTCCTCTATCTGAAATGTTCTTTCACCTTGTGTATATATAGAGGAAAATGTTTTTTAAAGTCTTGATGTTTCACCTGTAGTTTAAAGCAGAGTTAGAGAAAAATATTTTCTTAAAGCTGAGTAAAAATGTATTTATTCTACTTTATTATCAGGATTTTGAATTGCATGTGTTTTCATTTCAGTTAAGAAGACACTTATAATTTTTTTTGGTTAATCATGAACTAACATCTGGGTCATAGTAGACTATACCTCATTTTTACTAACCTAAATTGAAGACGCAATACTAAATTTCATTGGTCCTTCTAACTTTTGACTTTATATCTTCCGTTTGCTTACTGTATGTCCTTGGCGAAGTTCTGAGGTTTTAATTTGATGCTCATTGTTTGTTATGTCTTACTTAGTGTCTTGATTTTTTTATTTTAGGTGAGACTCACTGTTACCCCCAGTAAAGAAGGTATCCTCAAAGTTGTCGGTGTAAGGTGGGAGTTGGCTGGCTCCATCGTTGGTGTGCATTACTTTCAATCTGTCCCTGTTAAGGCAAAAACTGCCAAAGGAAGAAGGAAAAACAAACTTACTCCTACTGATGCCTTGAAATTTTTAGTCATCAAGGTGCACAATTTTCCTCCATGGTTTAATGCTTTAATCTTTTTTATGATTTGTTGTGATCTCTAAAGTAAATAAATTTAACTGTGCAGAGTTTACCCAGGCTAGAGGGTACAATTGATCATCTGCCTCAGAAATTGTATGCTGGAGATTTACGTTATCTTGTTTTAGACTTGAAAAATAAGTCTGAATCCCCAATAAAGGTAGTTTCTTTTTTCTGATTCATTCTTATCATTCATGTTTTCTACCGTTTAGCCAATTAGTTCATTTTGTTCTGCTCAGTTGTTTCTTGTCTATGACTTTAGTTTGTTTATGGTCTGGTTTATCATAATTATTCTTGCTTGATGAGTGGATAATGTGATGCACTAAACTATCCACTGGATTCTTCTTGTGCTAACAAAGTCTCTGTGCCCTTGTAGAATCTTAAAATGAAGATTAGCCATCCAAGATTTGTAAGTCTTGGAAATCATGAAGAAGGGCTGATAACTGAATTTCCAGAATGCTTAAAGAAGGGAGATGAACAAAATGTTGTTCAGCGTGAAACAAATAGAACAAGTAGTGTTTTTGCATTTCCAAAGGTCCGTGACAAACCTTTTCTTCAATCCTCGAAGGCAAATGTGCATGTCAGGTTATTCTAACATGGTTTTGAATGCTGATCGCTCTCAGGATGTATCACTGCAAGGAGACAGATCTTTAAGGTGGCCTATTTGGCTTCGAGCTGCCATCCCAGGAATGCTATCTTTGTATTTTACAATATACTATGAGATGGAAAATGTATCAAGCATCATGAAATACCGCACGCTGAGGATGCATTATAATTTGCAGGTGATGAATCTCTAGGCTGCATTTTTTTAATATTCGACTATAGTATAGGCAGGCCGATTTGCACTGTCCAACAAGTCTAACCATTTTTATATCATACATCTTCATCTAGGTATTACCATCTCTAGAGACCTCATTCGCCATCACCCCCTCTCCATCAAGATTGCAGGAATTTCTTGTGCGTATGGATATCGTGAACCGTGCAAATTCAGATTGTTTCCAAATTCACCAGTTGTCAACAGTTGGGTGCCGCTGGAGTATATCATTGCTTCAGCCTGATGATACAATCTTAACTACAAAGTCCCTACTCGCTGGGCAAGCTTTATCTTGTTTCTTCCTGATAAAGGTAGTTGGAACTTACAAAGTTCATTAGTGCACTTCTAGCTGCCTTGGTATTTCTCATTTCCAAGACTAATAATATAATGTTATTGAAATTTCAGGATTGCAGAAAATCTGAAACTGAAGACGAGAAAACCACGTCCCTTCCTGCCAGCCAAACCGATGTAAAATTGTTTACTACTGATGATGATGAAAAGCTTTTCGATATTGTTAACTCACCTTTAGGAAGTTTCCACGAAAGCGAAAGGTCATCTCAAGGAGCCTCAACTCGGGTAAGCGAATAACCGCTTTTAGGGGTCGATATTTCTTTTCATGTATATTTTACTCTCTCTTAAGCTTAACATTCAAATTTGCATGATGAAACAGGTAAGTACAGATACCGTTGACTTCATTCTAATCTCTAGCCTGGCAAAAAGCAGTAATCCATCAGCAGTTCCTGATAGACCAAAGATTCTGTCTCACCATTCATGTTACAATAGGTAAGAGTATCCACAAAAATAATCTTCAGCTTACAAACCTTTTTTCCACTTCTAATCCCATTGTTGTTCAATTACAGTATCAGAAGCTCAAGCCCGCTCTCTTGGTCACTAGAAGGTCCCAAAACCATACATCACGACTTTTCGACCTCCTTTTGTGAAATAAAACTAAAGATGACAATCAGAAACACATCTGATGGAGTATCATCTGTGGCCATCAACACCAATGATTGTATACCAGACGCAGCAGTACCAACTCCTTCCTCTGGAAACCAATCCGGGTGGCGCTACATGCCCTCTGTAACAGAGGAAATGAAACTAACTTCAGATGTCATGGGAAGCCATCTGGAAAAACCGCCATCTTCCATGGAAAGCTCACCTCCTTTCATATGGTCAGGTTTAAGTTACACAAAGGTCGAAATCCAGCCCTTATCCACAACAGAAATCCCGCTGCAAATATCGGTTTTTTCTCCAGGTATCTACGATCTCTCTTCATATAAACTGAATTGGGAGCTATCTGAGCATGAAAATGCATCATCAGGGACATGCCATGGATATCCTTATTACCTGACTGTTCTTCAGTCTGAGTGAGCTTTTATAGCTCTCTCTATAATGGTCCGATGTGTCCATTAGTAAGCATGATAGAATATTCTATTGTGATGTGTCATTGTCCTCTATGTATTCATTTTGTTGGTTCTGTATGGTTTACGTCTGAATATTCAAATTTTGATTATAGCAAGTTGTTGTCAAGAAATGGTTTTTAGAGGAAAAAATATGAATTTTATTTTGCGCTCAAAAGGATAAAAAAACAAGATGAATATTGTTATTGTTTTTGAATTAAGATATTACAGAGACAACAAAAATTTGTTTATTTATGATATGTTCTTTTTCTATTTTCGTTTTAAGTTTATTTAGCTTAATCATTAGTTAATTTGTTTCATTCAATTATAATGTGTTTTATATAAAAGAGTAAAATTTGAGAAATTAGAAATGCAGAAGAAACCTGGATTTGATGGAGGATTAATGTACTTAAGCTCTTAACATCAATTATGGGGTAAATGATCATCTACTATTAAACAAAAATTTGGAAAAAAAGTTCACTTCAAATTAAACTTAAAAGAGTTTATATTATATGGAAAGTATTATTTAATAGATAAAATTTTCCCTCAGGTTAAGTATCACGAAACAGAGAACTTCGGCTATCCAAATAAAATAAAATTAGCATCTCTCAAATGGTGATCATGGTTACACCAACATATACATACACATACAACAACTCATTATGTATAATAAAAGACAAACACCAATATCCACCTACATGAACTGGCCCTACAACACCATTAATACTATTACTACATTGCCTTTTAAAAGGGAAAACATATGACTTTAGAATCATTTCTGATGAGATTTTCCCACTGGACCAAACTTACCTATCTGCAACTCTTAGACTCGATCTTCTCATTCCCCGCCTAGAAGATGGATTTGGTGAGTTTTGGTCGCGGTGTTATGACAATGCTTTCATAGGGCTTAGCTTGTTCAACTTGGATATAATCTCTTGTTTTCAGAACCTAAATTGACAAAGCCAATAACACAGATTGAACAAAAAGCATATAACATCCTAGTCTAGAGTTTATCCATTAGTTTGATTCTGCATTTTTTTGCTGTAAGGGTTATGTTATGGACATACCAGGGTTTCGAAAAACATTCTTGATGCTTCTTTACGGGTTTTCCCAGTTAAAAGTTTGTCTGCCACAATAACATTATTCCCATTCTCAGCTTCTTTATCAAATAACGTCTGATAATACTTCGCCACAGCCCTACAAGTAAATAGAAACAGAATCTTTAACAAAGATATCAAACACAACAAGTCTCTAATATGATAGAAATTAAAATCTGCATAAGTATAGCTTATGGGATGTCGAAAATACTATCCACTGTACAGACCTAGTACGAGAAGACCACCCACTATTCTCTAGAAGACGAGTTTCTTCACCATATTCGGCATCATCGTCCTCATGATCTTCATCTACTTCATCATCATTTACGTTCAAAAATCCTGAAGACACAGAATACGATAACAAAAGCGCAGAAAACATTGAAACCAGGCAATGATGACTAGAGTATTAGTCTCATTGATCAAATGAAAGAGTATATAGACCATTTGGAAAAAAAAATTGAATTGTAATTTAAAAAGGCTTAGAACCTGTGTCATGTGCAACTTCCATATTATCCATTTCCTACAGTACAAGATAACAAGACAAGAAGAGTCAGATGCATGTCTTAGTTAAATAAAGATGTGAAGCCACAAAGAAACTTACATCATTGTCTCCCATATGACCATCACGAGAAGTAGGTTCTCCATCTAGTGCATTTTGCATGTAAACCTCCTCATTAGTCATTTCATTATACGGTTCATATTTGTTATAAGACTCTATCTCTGGATTCACCCCATCATTATTTTCTTCCACAAGAGGTTCATTGCAATTCTCCAAAGCCATATTACTCAAATCACCAGCTTCTACGCATCCAGTTTCAGTAGAACCAACTGTGTTATTACATAGAATCCGGTCGTCTATCCCAATCTCATTAGCTTCAGCTGATGCATCCGTTTTATTATCTTCAAGTGGAAGTTCATCTTCAACTTTGAAGTCCGGTTCATTGAGAATGGGGTTGTTATCTATATCGCCTTCAGCAATGTCAATAACGTCAGTACAACCTTTTTCGTTAAGATTTGCGCAAACATCATGACCCGCTTCGTCATCAGGGTTTTCATGGGATCCTTCCACCTGTAAATCCTCTACACGATCAAGTTTTTCCTCAGATGGGATTTGATTGATCTCGTCACTCACAACAAGATTTACTTCATCAGCAGCTCCATTGCCTTCCTTAAAAACTTCTAAGTCAGATGTTTTTTCAGCAAGCTCGTTATCGTCTTTCACTTCTTCCAGTTGGTTTATGATTTGCTGGTCCTGTGGGTGAGTATGAGTCTCACCAGGTTGCTCCTCAGAAGCATTTGGGCGAGCTTGAGAAGCAGAGTTTTCCTCTGTTATATTTTTTCCCAAATCCCTAACAGAACATTCATTATCTTCCATTACTCCCACAGAAGAATGATGGTCATCATTCTCAATTATCATGATTCCTCTTAGATCATATGGCTCATTGTGCAGAGATACTAATTCCACTGACATACCTGAAAATCATTGAAACATATTACCAGTGCATCTGCAGTTTTCAAGAACAATCAAGAGAACTTGTATAGAACGTTCTACTTTTTAGAGTCATGAGCTTACCAGTAAATACTGGCTCTTTCAAGAGTCCATCCTCCAAAGCCTGCCTTTGAAGCATTACAATTTCAGTAATGGTGCAAGGTGCCTTCTTTCGCACACGGCGTATACCTTCAGTGTTTGTCAGCTGTTGACGTATCACGCTAATAGAAAAGAAGGAAACATTAGAAGAAAACATATACAACCCCAGACAAAGTAACAATAAAAAACACACCAAGGTTAGACCAAGCTTCAATTCGTAGAACAGTAAAGAAAAAATCAGTATCAGAGATAAAAAAGAAATTAGATAAACATACTCGCCATGCAAGACCATAGGGTCATCCATTAGAACCTTCCTCTTTGTGGCAGTAGAACGGGGAGCAGATCGTGACCGTTTTGTAGATGCTACTTCAAGCACAGGGGTAGACCTCATCTTCAGGAAAGATGTCTTTCCAACTGAAAAATAGTAAACGATTACTAGTTCGTAGATTTAGCTCATAGAGGTGACTTAGTTTAAAACCGCACAAATCCCTTATACCCTCTTAGATAGGCAAGAGCAGTCGAACGTATAAAAAGAACAGACAAGACAACCAAAATAAACCAATACCTAAGATAGAAGACAACAAATCATCGTCATCAGGAACAGAATCTACAGTTCTCTTTGACTGAATCAGTCCAACTGACTCAACAGAATTCAAACTTTCTGCAGTGAGTGTGCTCTCAGTAAATGTGCGCTTTTTCCCGGTGATGTTATTATTTCCCGCATCCTCGTTACATGTACCAGGGTCTTCTTTATCTGGTGTAGATTCAACCATGAAATGGTTTCCAACCCCAAGTCCATTAGGTACAGCTAACACCTTCTCAGGTGCCGGCAAATCAGTATCTGTAAATCCAGTCAAATTTCCCAACTCATCAGTTACGTTCGCATTCTTTTGCTGCTCATCTGGTTTACTGGACGCTTGTGCATCTCCTTGTAAACTAGAACATGTTTCCTGATTGCCCTCAGTGACATTGGCAAAATGATCTGTCAGAAACAATAACAAATAAAAGAATAAGGTAGAAACTAAGATTGCATCCATAACTCATGTGATTTGCACTTTATTTGCCAACAAACCTTGGTTCTCTTCTCCAGGATCTTTTGGTTCCTGAGATAAACAATGTTCACCATTACTCATTGTAGGCCTTTCAGGAGAGTCAACTGCAGGAACAGCATCGGACTTATTAGATACGGCATTATTATCAACATTGGTTCCTGCAGCAGTCATTACTTGGCCAGGATCCTCCATATCGGTAGTGACATGAGAACAGCATGGAGATGTAACAAGTACGTGCTCCACCCTCTCCTTCTCTGGCTCATTTAGTGCGTTAACATTTTCATCTAACTGCGACTTATCCACCTCCATGGGAGTAACTGCTGAATCTCTGGCATTATATTCAGAAGACTGGTCTTCCTCATGTCTATGCATCTCATTAGCATCGACTTGCTCAGAGGCCTTTATCCCTTCTTCTACATTCAGATCCTCTCCCTCCATGTGATCATCGCAGGCCAGCTGATCTCTGACACTAGACGAGTTTGGCACCTCGACTAATCCAGGAGTTTGAGGAGCTTGAGCATCTTCAATTAACTCATTACGCATAACAAGATTTTCAACCTACCAAAAAGAGAGATTCATAAGAAACAATGATATGATACTTTCCAAAAAGTCTTACCACAAAATCAAACTAAAAATCTGGAAATAAAAATTGAAACTTGGTGTCTGTGATTGCACAGCAGATTCAGCAGGGGAAAATATATCAAATTAAGACTCAGGTTAAAATTGTTCAGTAACTATAAGTATGCCACTTGTGCATTATGTCTCTGATGGTACGCACCTGCTCTTCATTAAAATCCATGGGCATGGCTTCAGAAACTCCTACCGTTTGATCCTTTATCTCCGGTGTTACCGCATCCAGATACGCAATGTTAGCAGTGCTATCAACAAATAAGATATTTTCCATAAGTAAAAGATTTGATTGGTAACGTGTCAAATTATACACCAAAGGACTACAGCCAAACAGGATAAGACTCTCATAAGCGCAGTTATAATTCACAATGTAATTATGCATTCACAGAACAAACAAAAATTAAGGTTAAGGATGTCATGGAACTTAACAAGAATAAAAAATAGTATTGAATACACACACACTCAAGCACCAAAACGCAAGGCTCATTAATATTTCAGTCAATTTGAGTTTTTCCATGTTCTGAAACTCATCTGAAGCATTTAAATCTAGATATCAATCCCCAGTAGCATATAATTTAAAATTAGAAAAGGTATTGAATCCAAAAAAAGAAAATCAAGATGCCACTTTGATAATTAATTCAATAGAGACCATAGGGAAGAAAGAATGCAATTGTGTTATGAAGTATAAAGTATAGATAATGGACAAAAACTGACCCTGGAACTCCCTCATCGTCGGATCCAGTAACATCCTTATCCTGGAATACTGCCTGCACAACAATAGAGGGATGAAAAGAAAAGAAAAACAATAGAGGGACGAGAAAAGATTACACCCAAGACGAACATTAAGAGTAAAGTTCTGGTTTCAGATAAGCAAAGTTTCACTTAGAAAATAAATCATCAACTTTATCCTGACCCTACAACATAGCTGCAATCTAACACTTCAAATTACAAACTTTTCATGGTCCATGACTCCGCAACTGGATGCCCATCAGAGCTTCCAGCTGCTGTATCTAGCCAAACCGTGGAGAGCAAAAAACAAGATCTAGAAGCAATTAAATCTACAAATAAACCAAAAGATTCCCTTCATATTTCATCTTTCCATATGGATATGGTTATCCTATTTCTTGCCGAAAATGGAATATTTTTTCTTTATATAAACACGTAAACTACCTCGTCAAGATCCAAAGCAGCTTGAGAAGTGTCACCATCACCAAATTGCTCTGGAAAGGTATCAAAAATGAAATTTCTTATTTAAGGCACACTTATCAATAAAGTAAAGACAAGTAACAGGAAACAGCCACTGACCATCTAATCCAAATTGTGATGTTGAATATACAACACCATCCATAGTATCCTGAAGGGTGATCTGCTCCTTTGTACTAACATGATGATCAACATAATTACTGCTAGACAGAAAAACAAGGAGCAACAAATGAATAAAGCTTCTGAAAATGAGCATATGATTTATAATGCATAATGGCTAACAGAGGTAAACAAGAATAAAACGGAGCTCCTTCTTTATGACTCTGAATACCATAGCACAATTAAAATAAGGTACAATGAGTGTGAATGTTAAAGTATTGAGAAACCAACCCCTGAAATATCTCATTGTCTGGAAGCTCAAAATCATCAAGATCAAATGTCTCTGGCAACGTAATTGAGTGATATGGCGCTGTGGATTCTTCTGGGGGTAGGTCAACCGCAGCCGAGCGAAAAGCTTGCTTTACCTTAAGCAATGCCTCACTGCAATCATCAAAGAGGTAATTCACCTTTCTTGAATATATACGCACCACACCAAGCAAAAGATGACTAGACAATCGCAATGCAATTGGAGCTTCCGGAAATAGAATAGAATCTGGACAGAAAAGAACTTAGTTAGAATAGGAATTTTTTTGATGGGAGATAGTAGGGCAAAGAGAAAACAACGGCATGGCATGAAAAGATTAAGTGACTATATAGGTGATTCAGTTGCGCATTATAGATAAATTAACCTCGAGAATTAAACAACTATCATGACCAACGTAACCACTACAGAAACACAAGCAAATTTGCCAAATGCCAAACGTACAGTTAATCAGCAAAGAAAAAAACTTTACTCTCTGCTAACACTAATCTGCTCAAAGTAATGAGTGCTGAAACAAATAGTGGACACAAAAAGCAAAAAAAAAAAAAACTCACCAACGGAGACCCCAATATCAGTATCAGCCACCTGATTCTTTCGAAGCTTCCTCTCCAAATGAGCAGCAATCCATATTGTCCCAAGTGGCCCTTTCTTAGCTAATATAAACTGCGAATAAAACATTCCTCGTCCTCGATACCAAATCAACCCTAAAATTTTCAACCAAAAAGGAACCAACTTGTTAGAATTTTATCGTAACAAATTGAGTTTCAGAAACTAATATGACAACTAAATCCCTATCTGAATCACTAAAAATGAAGAATTTTTCAACCCCAACATAAGTCTAACTATAGAGATAAATAAAAAATTCATAAATTCAGACAACAGAATCCAAATTAGCTCAAACCGACAACAAAGTCTAGGAATTGCCACGGAACAGAGACCATCGACGGTCCTAAGCTACTTTGTGAGCTTTGTAAGTTAGACTACAGATCAAAAGGTAGATCAATTACCGAAGAATTCACCAAACTCAAACAGCTCGATTGAACTGAAACCCTAATTTTCAGAAAACCCAATTGAGGAAGAAGCTTAAATCTTCAGACAAAACTCTTTATTCTTAGAGATCAGACACAACAGCAACACCATGAGAAAACAGTAAAATTTGTGGCAGAGAAAGAGAGAAGACTTGCAAAATGGAAATTTGGATGTTTGGATGATTTTTGATTAAATGAGGGATTTGGTGCGGCAAAGGAACACGCGTTTCATGACATACGTGTCATGATCCTATTTGTCTATAAATGAGCGGATCCGACATAGCTTTATGTTTTTGATCATTTAAGTCCAATAGTTTTATCTTTGTCAACTAAACCCAACAGAGAACAGCAGTGTATTTAACTTCATTTAATTAGTTAAAATATTTTTCCATTTTTCAAAACATTTCATCTCCGCGGCTCCTTTCCTTCATTGCGGGAAATATGAAAAAAATCCAACTTTTAACTAACAAATAAGGAAGAGAATCAGATTTATGTCATTAGAGATCTACTTAGAGTTATGTAATTAAAAAGACATAGATTCAGTCTGATCCGAAAGTCAAATTATATTCTAATCAGGTTGACATGGATTTACTTCTTTTTTCTTAATTTTTATATCCTAAAAAAAGGAAAAATAAAAACTCAAACCGTATAAACCATACATAATTAATAGATTAGGTTTTACTTTAGATACTATACTATTTATACAACCAGTTAACCGAGTATTCAAACTCGAGCTGGAACTAACACTCTCAGATGTGATAACTACTGGAATAGATATTAAAGCCAATTACTTTTTTGGTAATATAAAGTAAAAAACCTGAGAAATGGTAAATATTTGTTTCAAGTGAAGCTGTCACAAAAATACAAGAGAAAATAAATAGTGAAGCCTGATTTAATTTCGATTTTTAAAGTTCTACAAAATTATGTCACATAGTCAACGTATGTTAGGATACACGCAAGTGCAGTCTTATTCGTTTAATTCTTAATAGAGTACATACATACTATTACTACTAAGATAAAAACCTGAAATAAACTGTTCTTTACTTTGCCTTGGTCTGATTCATATGTGTCTGTGTGCCAACTTACATCAGAAACTTGAGTTGCCTAGTATAAATCTTCCGGGCTTTTGATTTTTGTGCTTTTGATTTCACTCAGCTTCGAGTTCAGCTGCAAACTGCTCTAACCGTTCAGCTTCCAAATCAAAATCACGAACCGTAGCATGGTTCACTACTCCATCGTCGAGGCTTGCATGTATCTGTCTCTTTGCATACCTGCATTCACACAGAGACAGAACAATGCGTTAAATCAATAATAAATCAGACCCAAGATTGGTGGTTCTAGTGAGTCAACATAGTGTGTACCATCGACCATGCATTGCATCAATACATTTCTGTGCATCTCTACGATCCTTGAATCTTATAAGAACAACACCTTGTGGATGTTGCTCACAGACCTGTAAAAGAAGAAAACGTTTAATTTTCAACTTTCAAGAAAGCTATATGCATTTGAACCATAGGCTTAAGAAGAAGAAAAAGAAGAGACACAACATGTTTACCTTCACTGAGTCAAAGGGTCCATGCTTCACACTCTCTTCTTTCACATCTTCCTCTAACTCAGCAACCAGATTCTCATCAGTCTGCAAAGAGTGAAACGCTTGAGCTACCTTTATCAAGTATTCTTAAAAATGAGAACATTTCTCACATTAACAGATTGGACAAGACCTACCCTTATCTCAGCTGGACTGAACATGTAGCGGAGAACAACCGTTGCAGGTATTGACACCTTAGCATCATCTGTCCCACCTATACCAAGAAAAGAGAGAACGCAATCTCAATAAATCTGATATGAATCACAAGGAAAAACTCCAGCTTCAACAACTAGTATGGCCACTTCTTTAGGATTTCTTAATACGCTTAAAATCAACGACGAATAATAATCAACAATACTAAATGTTCTCTTTTGATCTCATACTTACGAAATGCCCACTGAGCTTAAAACCCAGGCTCGCAGGAAAGATTGACTCAATATCAGCAAAAGGCAATTTCATAATTTAGATATCACAGGTCATCAGAAAGAAGAACAAAAGAATGATATCTGTAAGCCCTATATCGACTTTCTAAACCTTTCTTTCAATTTGATAGACAATGAAAGGTTAGAGGTTTCTTGTGCAGTCCTTTTGCTAAGCAAGTACTGGTTATGTTTAGAGATTTCCACAAAGAGACTGATAAAGCATGGAGAACACATATATATATACCTTTTTCCCTAGTATAACTTCTAACTTTAATAATAGCATATCCTCCCATAAGCAATAACTGCAACAATTTCTGTGTACGTCTAGAGATAAAGGTAAGTTTCTACTACACAGAAGCGAGAACTTACCCCATCCAAGCAACTTTTGCTCAACCTTTTTAAGCTTCTTTTTCTTCTTGTTGTCTGTTTGCTTAGTTATAAATCTCTCGCCTGAGAGAAGAAAAAAGTAAAAGCCAATAAGAATCATACCCAAAATATTGTAGAAAACAAAGCTAGGGATGGGGAAAACTGGTTTCCTAACCCATAAACGAGTAAGATGAGATACAAGTAATGTGCATTTCACCTTTCTGCTCAAACTTAGCTCGAGAAACTGACATGAGGAGTTTGTCAGTCGGACGTAATGGAGCGCCATCTAAAATTTGAATTGCCAGATCCACTGAGGGCTCCTAAAGAAAACAAAGACAAATACACATGAAGAGAAAACGAAGTCTTTAAGAATCATAAACTTGGGGAAGAACTTCAAGTATTGTCATTACCTTCATATACGTGATAAGAGCATCACCTTTTAATTTTCCTGTCGCCTTGTCACTGTAAAGCTTTATGCGAGGTTTGCCAGAGTCATCCTACAATGCTTATCAGATCCACACTGTTAGGGGAAACTTACACAAGACTCCCAAATAACACAGAAAGAATCACAGGATGGTGAGATTTACCTCCTTAATTATGCCGCATTTAGAAAAAACTTCAACTACCTGTAATTGACATGGCTACAATCAGTCCATTTTGAAGCTTAAGATATTCGTAATGACAGAAAAAGTAAGACCACAACTTACTTCCTCGATAGTGACATCATTGGGCAACCCAGTAACATAAATATGTGGGTTTACTTTTAACTCAAACCACGATTCTGGAGGCTTGTTTGGTTCCTGAAAATGACTTTGAAACTTAGCAAAGTTTGCAGAAATTATTATGAGGAAATACGGTTTTAATCTTTGATTCTGTAAATACCAAAAATGAACGTAAAAATATTCTGCTAGTCCTAATCAATGTCTAAGAATCAGAAACAGTTTGGTTTTTCTTTCCCCTTTATGATGTGCATATGGGTCAAAAAGCAATTTACCCACAAAGGTTCAGCAGGTGAAATAAAATCAATATTCCCCAATCAAGAAATCTAATCCTTACAGCTCCAACATCGATAAGAGTGAGAACAAACATGATTTGGAGAAAAATTGTAATGTAACATGGATGAAAAAAGAAAAATGATGATTACAAACCAGAAATGAAGAAGAAGAAAAAAAACCTTCTTTTCAGTTTCTGGTTCTGACAGCTTTCTCTTGCCGTTAGTGTTTATTTCAGCAGTCTCATCAGAGATCTCTTCTTCTTTCTTCCCAGCCACATCATCCTTAGAAGCATCCCTCTCATTAACAGAAGTATCAAGAATGTTTATAGTTGGAAATACTTCGTCTTCTTTGGCAAAGGTCATCTCTTCGAGACCATAAGGGTCAACGCTACCTTGTGGTGGATCGTCCTAGACAGCATCAGCAATTGGGATATAAAATGAAATTTTGATCATAGCAAATGAGCATTTTTTCAGATAAGACAAAACCATGACCCATAAAACAAGATGCCACATGTAAAACGATTTGACTTTTTACTTGAAAGATGAGGTGGAAGACCCATATTCCCATAAAAAATAGTAGAAATCAGGAAAGAATGATTGATTCGTTGGAAAAACAACACCTCACCTGAGGAACCCATGCCCTACGAGCCTTGTCCCATTTATATCTCGTTCCATCGTCATCTGTGAACTCATCTTCACCTTCAGGTGGTGAAGAAGCCCTGTCATGATCACCTTCGACGAGCTCAGTATCAAAGCTATCAGAGACGGAACTATTCTTCAACCTTTCAGCCTCTGCTTCTGCTTCTTTAATCTCTCTTTGCCATTTCTCAAATTCATCCTCAGTGCTATTAGAGGCTGCAAAATAACATACAGTAGTAAACCTCATCCTCATTCCTCACTTTGCAAATTCTAATATTTAGAGGAAGCCATTTTGTCTAAATAACTGACCAGTATTATCTTGCTTCTGTTGCTTGGTTACAGCATTAGATCCATTTATCAACCCAGACGCACCTGGTCAGATACCAGATATAGTTAGTGCCATTAATCAGGAAAACAAATATACACTAGAAAAAATGCCAAAAACATTCAATTATGTATGATTAAATTGATGAAAAAGATTACTACCTACAGCAGGATAGCCAACATCAGCTCCAGAAATCCTTGACATTAACTCAGGGATGGCAGAAAGTGGTTGCCATTCGCTTCTTCCATCAGCCCAAACCAAGGTAGTTACTAGTAGGTAACCATTCCTGAAATGATCTGCCCCAGTCAAAGCAAACAAGTAAAATGCACCACTTAATAGCCCGTCACTGAAAAAGTTTCAGGTTAGGTAACTGTCTTGAAACCATGCTACCAAATACTTGTACACAGAATCAGTTTTAAGTAGAATGCAGTCTGTAGATGTATTCTAAACCTTAATACAGCAAAGAATTAGTTTACATGAAACACTTACCACAGAGCTCAGAGAATGTATATGGGCCCATGTTTTGCTGATTTTCACCAAGAATGTACCAACCAACCTCAGTAGCTGCAGCTGTATGCCACAAAAAAACTCCTAAATCTGAATACTTAGTTGACACTTGACCATAACACATGTTACAAACAATGCATAAGTACCACACCTTCAGATCATCTATGCCATTATAAAGAGTATATAATGATTGTTCTAATCAATTTATTCACATTGAAACATCAAAACAAAAAGATAACACAAACTGAATTTACACAACCTATGTAATTTGTTATCCACAAAGTTAACATTAGCTCTCAATACCCTTAAGAAATCAATCTCCTAAAAAGCATCGCGAAAGCAAAAAAGAAATAAGTACGTTGGAAATTAAAAAGAGGGTTTTTTCACCTGTCGATGATTGTGGAAGCTGTAGCTTATCGGAGTCGGACATTTTTGTTTCTCCTCAACCTTGAAATAATACAAATACTGACACGAAAAAAAAAACCCGACTAAAAGAGTGTCTGTAACGTTCGAGAGACAAATTAAGAAAAAGTACGAAGAAAGACGGAGGAGGCCGGAGGAAGACGGTAGAAGACCCTGAACTCGTTTGGATACAGAGAGGATAATATCCTTGTCTCGGATAAACATTAACCAGCTACACGGACCCACCACACCACCTTTTATTATTTTAATTTCTTACAATGGGCCCACTTTACAATTATACTTGGGCCCACATTACTAAAATCTAAAATTACAGAACATAAAACTAGCCGTTTGTAAAACAGCCGTTTCGAGATCCAACGGTCAATTTTAATCTCTCTCTTCTACATAAACCAAACTCGTTGTAGCTCATCCCATATCAACAAATCACACTTCTTCTGATCATCACTGAGAAAAACCAACTCTCAAAGTCAGAAATTTCCAAAAAAACTCAAAATCATAACCATGGGTATCATTTCTTCATCTTCATCATTTGAAGAATCTCACTACTATACCCACAAGATCTTCCTTTTCTCAAACTACATCCTTCTCGGTGCTGCTACAAGCTGCATCTTCCTCACACTCTCTCTCCGTCTAATCCCTTCTATCTGTGGATTCCTTCTCATTCTCCTTCACTCCACCACAATCGCCGCAGCTGTCTCCGGCTGCACAGCCGCTTCCTGTGGAAGAAACAGGTGGTACGCTGTTCACATGGTTACAATTGTGCTCACAGCTATATTTCAAGGCTCTGTCTCTGTTCTCATCTTCACCAACACATCGAAATTCCTTGAGAGTCTCAAGTCCTATGTGCGTGAGGATGATGCTGCTATGATTTTGAAACTTGGTGGTGGGCTTTGTATTGTGATATTTTGTCTTGATTGGGTTGTTCTTGTGTGTGCTTTCTTCTTGAAGTACTATGCTTATGTAGATGGTGGTGATACTCATGGTGGTGTTGCGATGAAGAGAAGTGGTAAGGCTCAGAGTGAGGAGAATCCTAAGGATTGGCCATGGCCATTCCAAGTTTGAATTTGGTGTCTGTGTTTTCTTTGTGGTGTGAGTTGTTTAAGTTAAGTAAGATCAATATCAAATCTTTGGTTTTTGATCTGTTTTCTGTGGTTTTATGTAATTTTTTCATTTGTTTATTTTGCCAGTGATATATAATACATGTTTGTCAATGAATTTTAAGAAACTTATTATATATTATAATAAACACAAACATTGGCAGCTTAAATGCACAAAAATAATCTGAAAAAGTCGACTATTCATGAAGGAAGTGTGGTCTGTGTACATGCTTATATCATCATATCCTTTTACTGTTAACTACAAAGGAGGCAATTTTTTTAAGTAGAAACTAGAAAGAACGAAGCACTCCCACAACTTCTGAATCATCAAAATCTTATTATATCTGAGAGAAAATATTAATTAATTGGATATAAATACAACAAATAGAGGAGTAGAAAATCAAATTAATAAATAGTCTCAAACACAAAGCAAATTCTTTGGAGGAATTCATTTAAGCAAATCCAAACAAAGCACAACGTAATACATACTTTATCTACACATCTCAGTTATAACATTCTTCTGGTATTCTCATCATGGTGTTGGTGAAGATCTTTATGGCTTGCTTTCGGATTATAATATGGAAGAAACTGCATAACATTACTTCTTTTAAGCCCTGATCTCTCGACCAAACATCCAGCTAAATGGTATGGTTCTTGCAGCTTCTTTGGTTCTCCCTTGAGCCCTCTCTTCAAGTTTGCGGATCCTTGCAGGTAATCCACAGAGATAGTCCTGTTCGATGAAATAAAAGAAAGCCAAGAACTCAGGTTCCAAAATTTTATGACTAAACAATCTTCAAGTGCACTAATGAAGTTATAGTATGGAGGTTTTATTTCAAGTCAAATATGGTTTCATGATTCTAATGTTGTTGTTACCTGAGCCTTGTTTCCTTCACTAGAAAGGCCTGACAAGTTCTCTACATTCCACCTTTGTACAAGAAATTCCAATATATCAGCATAGTCCCTGGCTGTATAGACACCAAGCCTCTGTGCCACAGACGAGAAATGCTCAAATAGATTATCATCACGACCATCATACATCAAATGAGCAGGCATCGAGATCTTCTTCTTCATCATGCCAGCAAAGCCCACAACTGTGGTATCAGGATCAATTTCAAATAGCTTTTCTACAATCTTGGTGTAGGCAGTTTCATGTCGCTTCTCATCAGCAGCAATAGTGCCACAAATCTGTGCGAGTTTCGAGTCTCCAAGCTTCTTTGCCAGTCTAGCTGTGTTTCCATGGGAGATGAATGTAGCTCTTTCTTGAAAAGAAGTGTAGATGAAACCCAAATAAGGATTGTTTTCAGTTTTTGGATCCTAAAAGTCAAGAAACAAAAATGTGTAAGCTATGGCTAAAATAACACTGTTAAGGCTTTATCATCCTCATAAAACTATATACTATATTATGGAGCTTACCATTCCAGAACCAATCAGATATTGAATGGTTCGTTCAATCTGCTTCATATCAACTCGACCAGAGAGATAAAGATACTTGTTAAGAAGATCTCCATGTCTATTCTCTTCAGCAGTCCAAGCCCTTGTCCATACAGCCCAAGGAGTAGGACTTGCTCCAGTCTCATCTCTAACACCATCCAATGTATTAATCATAGTCTGATAAGTCGGAAGAGCTTCTTCAGTGATCATATCACCAATAAGCACAACAAAGTAATCATCAGAAAGCTCCTTACACCTTTCTCTTAACTCTTTAACTTGATCAAAGAATCCTTCAGAGTCAGCTTCAGGGAGAAAATCAGTAGGCTGCCATGATTTCTCAACAGGTTTTAAATAAGCCAATAAGTTATCATTAGCCCATCCTTCTAATGACTTAAAAATCTCAAGCTTTTGTGGTGCCATTGAATATTTCACTTGAAGATTCACTTCTCTAGGAGGTATATATGGTTTCCTTCCATTTGTAACCTCTCTGTAAGTTCATCAACGAAGTATGAACAAAAAAATGAGAAGGAATATAAAATATATTCGTTATTTATGAACACAAGGGTTACGTGTTCTTTAGGTAACCAACTAACTTGTCAACAAGTTGTAGTTATTAAGACACACTCTAAAAAAGACAATACTTCTAAGTTCTAACCAAAACAGTATCACCAAAATACATTTCAGACCTAACTTGACCAACTACAGTGCATATATACACGAGCATCGAAATAGATTTATGGCAAGACAATATTAAAAGCAATAACCTTTATTAAAAGCCTTACACTTGCAATAAATTAACGAGAAAAATATTGATGAACATTTATAGCCTAATAGAGTCAACAACAACCAAATTAATTGATATAATAGTATAAGAAAAAACGAAACAATCCACGCATGTATCTGGAGAAGTCTCAAATATTTGAAGAATATTAACTGTAAGGGAGCTAGTGATTAACACAGAAGTGTCTGAAATTTACATGTAGCAACCAGAAAACAAAATTAATCTGCATTTTAATAAAAAAATTTGTAATAAAAACAGAGAGAGTGTATACAGAAGAACAGAAGAACTCACGTAGAGGCAGGAGGGATAGTGGAAGCCATGAAAACTCTGGAAGATTTGGAGCCATGAGAATAAGAAGAACGATGATAAATTGATGAGGAAGAGAAAGAGACGATCCGATCCATAGACATAACCATTCTTTCTTCTTAATGAATTTTACAAAAATCCAAAATGAGAGATTGAAGAAATAGAATGAAAGCCGAAATTATAAGTTTTTCGATGATAACAGAGTATAAAAAAGGTATGTATTGAAGGAGGCAAGCATAAAGCAAAAGAAGTGAAAGGTAAGAAACAAAACGATCAAATTTAGAAAACACTCACAATGTGATTGATTTATTTATTTTAGCATGTGACGACATTAAATGCTCTTAAAATGTCCCTCTTTTCTTCTTTTATTACGTTAATGCCACTCTTTATCTTTTTATCTTTTTCTTCTTCATCTATTATAATCTACAATAGCCCATGGGCCATGTTTTGATAATCCATCGGCGCTTTAGAGTCCATAAAGCTTATTCACTAAAACAAAGATTTTTACTATGAATCGAATGAAAATAAAAACATTTACACTTAAACGTCGTCGTCTTAAAGTCATATTTTGGTTACTCACAATCACAATCACAATTCACAAGTCATATTTCTGATTACAAACACAACTGATTTTTTGTGTTTGGTTATTTCATTGTTCTTTTTTTTTTTTATTTAAACTTTTCTCTATAGTTGCACATCTTTACCAAAAACCCAGCTAAAGGAGACAGAGGGTTTTGACCGAAGTTTGACTCTATCATTAGCTCTTTCTTCTAACCTCTTTATCCTCTGTGGCAAGGTGCACAAGTACTCCTGTGCTCTCCTTCCTTCCCCTGATAATCCTAAACCCAAACTCTCCACCTTCCACCGTCTCAACAGAAACTCTAAGATCCCTGCATAATCCGCCGCCGTATAAACTCCTATTCTCTGCGCCACGTCAGCGTAATGATCAAACAGATCATTATCTATTCCGTCGTGCATAAGATGAGCTGGCATCGTGATCCGTTTCTTCATCATGCTCGCCAGCGCTTGAACCGATCCGTCAGGGTCGATTTCAAATAGCTTCTCAACGATCTTCGTGTAAGCTGTCTCGTGTCGCTTCTCGTCGGCTGCGATCGTGCCGCAGATCTTTGCGAGTGTAACATCGCCGTAGGTTGTAGCTAGCCTCGCTGTGTTACCGTGAGAGATAAACGTTGCTCGCTCTTGGAATGAAGTGTAGATGAATCCATTATAAGGATTGTTCTCAAATTTTGAATCCTAATAATTTCATAAACAAATTCTCAAATTAATATTGAAAATATAAAAACAAAGAAAATAATATAAAAAATGGAAAATAATACTTACCATACCAGANAATACTTACCATACCAGAACCAATAAGATATTGTATAGTCTTCTCAACATGTCTCATATCAACACGACCCGTTAAATAAAGATATTTATTAAGTAAATCACCGTGACGGTTTTCTTCTGCCGTCCATGCTCTAATCCACACAGCCCATGGCGANGATAAACTCCCACCGGTTTCATCTTTAACGCCGTCAAGTGTGTTTAACGTTGTCTGATATGTTGGAAGTGCTTCTTCTGTGATCATATCTCCCACAAGAACCACAAAGTAATCATCAGGTATATCTTTAGTTCGGTTTCTGATCTCTTTTACTTGATCATAGAATTCATCATCGGTCTCGGGTGCTGGTAAAAAGTCTTGTGGTTGCCATGAATCTTCAACAGGTTTGAGATATGGTAATAGTGTGTGTTCTGCCCAATTCTCCATTGATTTGAAGATCTCAAGCTTCTCTTGTGGTATTGTGTGTGTTATTTGGTTTTTTACCTCTTTGATAGGTCGAAAATGATTATATGTTTCGTTTTTGTTCCTATAATAAGATAAAAGTTAATATAAACAACATAAATAGGTCATGTGGACTTGCTAAAAGGATTTGTTATATCTCTTAATAAGACAAATAAAAACTAAATAGTTTTCTTATAAAGTAAAACTAAATAGTTATCAACTTGTAATTTGACATAAACAAGAAAATGCACAATGGAAATAATGTATTAATATCATTTTTTATTTTTTATGTTACAACAAATTGTTTACGTTAGTGGTCCATTAGTCTTATTGGTTTATTTGACTATAATTAGTATTTCTTAGGGTTATACGGTAAGAAGAAATTTTAAAAAAAAATTCCAATAGCAGTTGTATATATTAATAATTTTGATTTTATATGTCTAAACGATTTTTACCCAAAAAAATGTTTATTCAATAATTTTGCAGGTTGATAAAACTGTGAAAAACCCCAGCCTTTAAAGTAGAATGGTACCTTGTCTGACAACAAATATTCCACCTAACAATTTTGCGTTTTATATGATATTTTAATATCAACCATAATGATTACATTATAGTACGTCTTAAAGTTTATTCCAAAATGATTAAAATTTTACTAAAATAATAGATTTAAGAGAATCATCAATCATATTTATCTCTATATATATAAAATCTTAAGGCCACCTAATGTCATCATGATCAGTGTGAAACCAAACACCAACTTATGCATACACACACATAAAGTGTATATATATAAAAGTATAGTGATTCTGCAATATAAAAAAGTTTCCAGGTGGACCAAAAAATGTTGATATCATGATACGAAAAGAATATTGAGATTAACAGCGATGCATGGAATCCAATGTATTTAATTATAATACTATTATTATTATAGTAGCAGTTGATTAATTATTTAAACATAGAGTGTTAATTACGATCATGTTTTATTTTTATTTATTTGGGTCGGGAAGATGTAGATCCCGCATGATCATACACATGTGATAAAATACAAAATAGCGAAAATAATGATAAATCATTTTAGCCGACTCAATTTATTATGTTCATGTATATCTTAAAAATATATAAATAAATTAAATGAAATCGAAGATCTAATTTAAAACAAAAACTTAAAACGAAGAAATTGTACCTGGAAGGGTTCGTGGTGACACATGAAACTCGATGACGAGAAGGAGAAGATCCAAGGCGAGGAGAAGTTATCGGAGACGGCTTCTGCATCATCGCCGGGGATGTCAAAAGCAAAGCCATCGGCATCTTCACTCTCTCTCCCCTCCGCTACAGATCTATTTGATTCTCTCCCTCTCTCTCTCTATTTCCCTCTAGTGTTTGTGCGTTACAAGGAGGAATCTCTCTCTCTATATATATAAACGAGAAGAGTTGACTTGAATTGGAGTGTTTAGCCTCTCATTAATTATATTTATTTCATTAATTATATTACACTCCGTAAGACGTAAGCAACCATGTACATCTGTAGTTTACATGGTTTTTAAATTTATTTTTAGTCATGGATTTATATATAATTAATTCTTTTGATTTATTGAAGAATTCATTAAAAAGTTTTAGAAATATCTTTAAAAATATATATAAAAATGATGGTAATCGTGTATTTTTTTCTAATTTAGTTGGTGTAGAAAAGATATTTAATCACAACCATGGAAAGTCATTTATCGTTGTTACCCTTATAACAAGAAGAAAATAATATTTATCCAAGCTACATAAATAGTAAAAGAAAATGGAGACGTAATATAAAACTTTCTTAAGAGCAAATGCAATTTTATTGGAGTATATGATATTACAACACGTACGTTAGTAACGTTACCGACGGTCTCTATGGAGTGTTTGCTCGAAAGTAAAGTTCTCCTAAAGCAACATTTGGTGGTAATGACTAAAAGTAGCCCAAAAAAAGACAAGTTACCAAATAGCAATGCTTTTAAGTAAACATTATTGACCTATTTATTTAGTGTTATATTACCTGTCTGCAAAACAATCGTAGGAGATTTTTCGCACATGAAAATCGATTATAGTACGAAAATTATTTGATTTTGTTTTCGGATAAGATATATCATGAAATTTTACGTTCTGTTATAATAAGTTTCTATTCATGGAAACAATTTTAAATGCATAACCGTAAGTCCGTATATGTTTGAAAAGAAAATGAAAAAAAAAAGTAAAAATAAAGGCAAAATCTTGAAAATTTGGACGGTTCGGAAAGTTTTGTAACGAAAATTATACATTAAATTACTAACTGGACCGGGTAAATTCCGGTTTTGGATGATACTTAACCTGGCTTGCTTATGCTGCTTCTGATACACGCAGTTAAGGATGATAACGTTACCGTTACAGCTAAACTAAACAACTTCGATACACTTGATAAATGTTCACCTCTTACTAACGGCGTTTGCCCAACAACCAAAAAAAAGGAGCAGAACAAAAAACCTCAAAAGTGCACCACCATGAGTAGCGTCTCCTCCTCTTCCGCCGCTGTAACGGAAGGCACGAAGAAGAATGGAAGAAATGGAAAATTGCGAGTGATGTGTAGGTA
>KE158926.1:13697-55753 GCA_000411055.1 Leavenworthia alabamica | reverse complement strand
GCGGAGATGGTAACGGCGGGATCTGTGGACAGGAGTCGATGATGCTTGAGACCACTTCATCCTTTGGCTCCACGTCATCCTCGGTATCTTCGAGCAATTTACCTCCGATGAAAAGCACCGGTGAGGATTCACAGGTCAAATTTGCGCCAATCGAATCGGTGACAAGGTATTCTACGCTCTTACTGCTTTACTTCATCATATAATTGCTCTATCGGATAGTTTTAAGTGTAAATGTTCTTTGGGTTGTCTAGGAAATGATCTGTGCTTTAACTTTGTGAATTGTTTAGGCAGTGGCACAAATGAACTCAGTAGTGTTGCAGAACAAATTTACATGTAGTGTGATATAATATCTAGGTCATCAAGTATTTTGAAAAGAAAACTGAATCATTGGAGTGATCCTCAGCTATACATGATCTGTTGCTGAGTTCATGGGCTAGGCTACATTTATTCTACTATTTGATAGTTGAGTTTAGCTGTGTTCCTATGAATGGCATATATTGGCAGAGAAGATGCGTGTCTTTTAAACCACGTTTAGTTCAAATGTGATTTCTTAAGTTATAAACCAATCTTATGTTTGTTTTTACTGTTTAGCAGGGACAATACTGTTGTCACCCCAGTACGCCCACATGTTTTCGAGAATAAATCATCTTCACACTTGTATGAGGCTGGGCTAAGTAAACCACCAGTTCCTATCCCAGTTTCCATGTATCCACCATTTATGAACCAAGCTCAACAACATATCCAGGTCATATACACTGGACAACCTTACATCACCGGAAACACACCTATGACATTGCCTGCCACAGCATACCAATACCATCATACAAACCCCATCCATTATCAGCTTCCGCCACAGCCATACCCAGTCTATTACATTCCAGTCGAACAGTACAATTTGAGGCACGTTCAAGCACCAGCTGTGAAACCCAGCACTGATATAAACACCCAACAAGTTGATTCCCCTGTGATCCGCACCAGCAGCCCTCTAGCACCAGAGTTGTCCTCTCAGGTTTACCCTCCATCCAAACCTGTTGATTCATTAGAACAAACATCAAGTGAAGCTGCTCATAGTACTACTTGCGGAGATGCTTTCGGCTGTAACACTGACCTCGAGGAAGATGCACCTCGTGCTCAAATTTACAAAACTCAACCTCCAGTTCCCGCAGTACCTTCTGAGTATCAAACCAGGATGCTAACCGAAGCTCTGGGTCAGTTACACACCCACAATACTTGATAGACCTAAGAATCTGTTCTCATGTTGATGAGGTATTTGGTTTTACAGTTTTGGTATGGTTCCTATACATGTACACATACTTGTGCCTTTTGCCTCTTTCAGTCAGATTGATCCTTGTTTCACCTTCTTCCACCCACTTCGTTGTTGTAACACTAAATCACAATGATCTTTGTCTTTTTTGCCCTTTCTGAAGTTTACAATGTTTATAACAACAAACAATTTTTCCCTAAACTGCCAACATTTTGTAGTAGTTATAATTTAGTATTTTCTCACTTTTGTTATTAATCTCTTATTTACGCTAAAAAGCTGAGGTAACGTTGGACGTTGACTTTGAGATCCCCTAGGCAAACATGTGGATTGCTAGTTAGATCTTAGAATCTGAACCGTCCAGGTGTCTCTTATTGGTCCACTACTTGCACGATTGGCATGTATGATTCAATTAAGATCCACGCTATGTACCAATACATTGTCGCACCTGATTCGTACCACCGTCACTCCCTTCCTTCCGGAGAGATTCCTCGGCGAGAAGACACCGACACGATCTGTTGAACCGAAACCGATCTCGCGTCAGAGAGAGAAATTTTGAATTCTCTATCGGAATGCAAAGTGATATTGGAACGAATGAAAAGTTTCCTCTGATTGGGTTTTAGAAATCAATCCCGTGAAGGAAGAAGAAACAAAATATGGACGCGGAGCGATCGTCGTTGTGCAATTTTTTCGTGAACTTCCTGATGGAGGAGAACTACCTCTTGACGGCGTTTGAGCTTCTTCACGAGCTCCTCGACGATGGCCGCGATGCTCAAGCAATTCGTCTTAAAGAGTTCTTCTCCGATCCTACCCGTTTCCCCCCTGATCAGATTTCTCGGCATAATTCAAATCGAGGTGGGCCCATTTCTTCTCCTTGCGTTTGTATTGTATACTCACTGGTGCCTCCCATTGTTGAGTTTTTTTTTTCTGGTTGTCACCTAAATTGTCGACTAAATCGTCCATGTCCTGTTACTATGGTTGAGCTGCGATACCGTTTTAGAGATCTTTTTGGGGATTTGTTGTTTAGTGTGAAAGCAATAGAAAAATGTATAGGGATCGTGGACATGTTTTCTAACTTGTGAAGAGCACTGGAGTTAACAAAATGATTGAGAATCCAGAGAATTGTGAATTCCTGTTTTTTGTTCGGCTTGCAATTTGATGTTCTTCTACATAGGCTAAGTTTGAAAAAAATCATAATTGAAGGTTTTTTGATTGGTGATTGTTAACCTTGTTAAATAGGGTAATGCCATTACGACCTAGAGCAACCCATGTTGTATCTTGTGTCAATTTGTGTAGGGTTTGATTATATAGCTTCGTTTTGGTTTAGCTTCAGCCTTTCTTAGACAACATGTTTAGTAGCTAGTAATTGTTACCCTACAATGCAGTTGCGGATCCACAAGGCTTGTTGGAGGAGAAAGAAGCATTAGCTGAGAAGCTAGCTATCAGTGAATATGAATTTCGTCTAGCTCAGGAGGATATTACAAGATTAAAAACTGAAGGACAAGATAAATCTGATCATTCTGTTGACAAGTTAGAAGGTATTTTATTACTGAAATGTTTATTCTGCTCTTTCTCTTTTCATACTACATCTACTTAGATAAACATGTGGGCATAAACACTTAGTTCATGCTTTGTGCCATGAAGTTTGTTATTAGGCTTTCAGAAATTTCGGTGATGGTTGACCAAGGAGTTTACCTAGCTTAACTAAAATCTTAGTCTCAAGTGTCGAATGTATCTAAAAGTTTTCTTTGCAATAAGTAGGTGCTAGTCTAGATTTAAGTTTCCGTGCGTTAGCCATCTCCTCTTCTCTTTCATTTTTCTCCATGGAGATATTTTCCGTATAGGTATACTTTATGCAAGCATCTTTAATAACGCATATAGTTTTTTTTCCGTTATTACTTTTATTGGTGCACCAGCATAGTAGCGATTGGTGCACCAGCATAGTAGCGACTAAATTGCCAAACTATGTCCTGATACTGTTCGTTACTTCTCAGAATTGGATTCAGATGAGTTTGGGGACAACAGGCCAGAGATTCAACGGAAAAAGAAAGATTTTTCCTTCACAGATATAGGGCCTTTGAAGAACAATGAACGTCGAGACTTAAACTGTGCAGTAAAAGAATATCTTCTTCTAGCAGGTTACAGGCTTACAGCAATGACTTTCTATGAGGAGGTATCTTCTATTTATGTCTATGCTTTTTACTTTTCTCTTATTTACTATGACCCCCCTCCCCCCCCACCTTGTTGAAAATCGTTTATCTTCGATATTCTGCTTTTTTGTCTGATTGCTGGAAACACCATTTGGGAATCTTCATTATTTTTTTTGTTTGTGCCTATTTTGTAGCCTCATTGCCACTCCTAGGAAAGTCGTAGTGAGGAATAACTAATAAGTAACTGGTGCTATTAGTAGCTCATTGCAATTTTTTGTTTTCCATTTTCGTCTCTATTTAGATTTTGTAACTATCTATGTTGAAGCTGTCTAAGGTTTTTTATCTCTTCTGAAGGTTGTTTATTCTACATCTCAAAACTTCAAAAAGAGTAGAAATCAGCGTCTCTTTTTTGGTAAAATAGCTTTCAGCTGTGTTATTTTATCTCAGGAGCGGCTGTCAGTGTCTTGTGTTTGGTTTAGAGTTTATATATTTGTTTGATTTTGCGTTAATCGTTCTATACCCTTAATTCAGTTGATGGATCAAAAGTAAGTTTCAGGTCTGAACTATCTCCAACTCCAGAAGGAGAAAACAGAAATGTCTGACTTATTATCTCTGCTGGCAGTGTAGTTGAAACAACTTTGTAAGTATTATGTCTGATCTGTTTATCACAGGTGACAGACCAGAACCTGGATGTTTGGCAGGACAGTCCAGCATGCGTACCTGATGCATTGCGCTATTACTACTATCAATATCTTTCATCAACCTCAGAGGCAGCTGAGGTTACTTTCCGAAAGCTTAATTCGTGTGTTCATACTTCAAATTTAACTTATGCTGTCAGAACGATTAATACCTTAAAACTTAGATCTTTGACAGCATTGTCTTATAGAAAGCCAACCTCCCTCTCATTTTGCTTTTCCCTTAGTTATTTTCTGGAAACTCGATGCCATTCTGATTGTGGGTTGGATATGTAGACGACATCTTGCTTTAAGTGTAAATTTTTGTATTTGAGAATCATACCAACCATTTAAGTTTCAGTTTGAACATCTGCGAGAATAACAAGCTCCAGTTTCAGAATGCATTTTGGATTTGAATTCTCCTGGTTCACAATTTATTGATTGCAGGAGAAAATAGCCATGCTTCAGGAGAATGAATCATTGAAGAAGGAGATTGAGAGACTAAACAAAGAAAAAGATGGACTACTTAAGAGCAAAGAAAAATTTGAAGAGCAAATCAGTGCTTTTCAGAAGGATCTTAAGAACAGAGAAAAGAAGGTAAATTTTTTTTATTGACTGGATTTTTCAAAGAAACCGGCACCTTCCTATCTGGAAATGTAAATACCTGAAATGACACTGATAGTTTTCAGGTGCAAAGTTTGAAGCAATCATCAGAGCATCAGAGGATGAACCTCAATGAATGTAGAGCTGAGATAACTTCTCTTAAAATGCATATTGAAGGATCTCGTGCTGGTCAATATGTGTCAGCTAATAAAAGTGATACTGTACAATTGGAATCCATGGAAAATGTCGAGAAACAGATAAGCTCTCTATCAGAAGTAGTTGAGAGACCAATAGTCGAAAAGGATGGTGGTTTGATTACTGAAAGTTCTGTATCTACTGGGAAGGGACAAACAGAAGATGATCGGGTGGTGGAAGAGGTGAAGAATATAATTGCTGATCAAAGAGAGGTGGCAGCAGAGACCAACAATGTAGCTTACGAAACCTTGAACTTGGAGAACCAGAAAGAAGTCTCAAACTATTTGTTAAGTCGTTCAAATGGTATTTCTTCACCTAGAGACCTTGGAAGCATCTTGAAACTGGATCATGGAATTGGTCGTGGTTCTAATTCAAAATCAGAAAATGCCTATAGTGAAGCTGCTTTTGAGGAAATGGCAAGTCTTGATTATGCTTTGGAGTGCTTCCTTTTATATCGTGAATGCTCCATAATTTTCACCTTTTTCTTATTGATATTAGAATACTTTTAAACCAGGCATGTCTTGTCATCAACAATATTGGTAGCGGTCAATGTAGATATCTGCTACACTATGCTAATGCTAATGTTCTGTTTACCAAATGTAATATGGGCTGTTTGAATATTCTTCTCTATTCCTTTACAGGGTTTTGGAACGATTCAGATACTCGCAGATGCTTTGCCAAAGATTGTTCCGTATGTTCTGATAAACCATCGAGAGGTTTGAGTTCTTTTTCAGTTTAACCACTCCAGTGGATGAATTTTTAATAATCTGGTTTCTTTGACCAATAGGAACTCCTGCCCCTGATGATGTGTGCAATTGAGCGGCATCCAGTTAGCAATACAAGAGACTCCTTGACTCATACACTGTTTAACCTGATCAAACGTCCAGATGAACAACAGAGGCGGATTATTATGAATGTAAGTCACTGTATTGACTTACAAGCTTTCTTTGTGTATCTCAGGTAAGGTTCTGAGCTTGAAACTTTTACTGTTTACTCAGGCATGTGTTAGCCTATCGAGGAATGTTGGGGAAATGAGAACAGAAACAGAATTGCTTCCACAGTGCTGGGAACAGGTGGCTGCTAATCTTGCTTTTACGAGTTGTCTTCCTCTGCTTTTACGAGTTTTCTGCCTAACGAGTGATTACATGCATATTGTGTCTATATCAGATAAATCATACATATGAAGAACGCAGGCTGTTAGTTGCACAATCATGTGGGGAGCTTGCAGAATATGTCCGCCCTGAGATACGCGACTCTCTTATTTTGTCTATTGTACAACAACTAATAGAAGATTCTGCCACCATTGTTCGAGAGGCTGCCGCACATAATCTGGCGTTGCTGCTTCCACTATTTCCAAATACAGACAAATATTTTAAGGTCAGCCTCATTAAATTTGCAGCACCAACACTGGCTGATTACAAAGTTCTAGGATAAGAGGATGTTTTTGGCATGAGACAATAGTGAAGTAGTTCGGTTAATATTAAGGAAATCAAAATGCTAAAACACCAGTTTTCTGCTTGTTTATTAGGTCGAGGAGATGATGTTTCAGCTGATATGCGATCCATCTGGCCTGGTAGTTGAGACGACATTGAAAGAACTACTTCCAGCAGTGATTAAGTGGGGTAACAGGCTGGATCATATCTTGAGGGTTCTTCTCTCTCACGCATTGAGCTTTGCTCAGGTATCGACTCGATACATTGTCCATTTTAAGATTGTAACTGAGAGGGATTGAATAGCTCGTTTTAAGTAAATTTCATTTGCAGCACTGCCCACCCCTTTCTGGAGTTGAAGGGTCATTGGAGTCTCATTTACGAGTATTTGGTGAACGGGAGCGATGGAACATTGATGTCCTACTAAGAATGCTCATGGAGTTACTCCCAGCTATACACCAGAAGGCAATGGCAACATGTCCTTTTTCTTCTATCTCAAAGTCAGAGGAATCTGCATTTTCTGTTTCCTTGCTTGAGACCTATGCCGAGTAAGCCTCTTCACCCTCTCAATAACTCTCAACCACAAAATGTTTGTTTAGTTTCTGACATCTTATATACTTACGTGTTATCTTACTGGATTTTCTGAACAGGGGACGTTCTGAGTGGCCAATGTTTGAATGGATGCATGTTGATTGCTTTGCTAACTTGTTACAACTGGCATGCATGTTGCCCCAGAAGGAAGACCATTTGAGAAATCGGATAACAAAGGTCTGCATTGTGTTGGTTCCTTTTCTCTTATCTGCTATTGATCTTAGGAGTAATAACACTAAATTTTATATTCTTTGCACTGGTTTGCAGTTTCTCTTGGCTGTATCTAAGCGTTTTGGAAGTTCCTACCTAACCCATATTGAGTTACCTGTATTCTTGGTGGCCGTTGGAGATGATGAGGCTGATCTTCGTTTCTTACCTTCTGCAATCCATCCAAGGATAAAAGGTTACCTAATTGGTGGATATATATAGCTACATAGAAATTCCCGATAATTGGATATGACATAGATTCTTGTTTCCTTTCTTCAGGCCTGAAACCAAGAACTGCTGTAGCCAATAGACTTGCCACTCTTTGTATTCTACCACTTTTTTTGGCAGGAGTTCTTGGTGCACCAAGTAAACACGAAGAATTAACAAACTTCTTGCGGCAGCTCTTAGTTGAGAGCAGAGCAAAGGAAAACCAGTCATCAAAGCACAATAACGAGGTTTTGGATGCAGTTCGCTTCCTTTGGTGCGTTTTCTTAAGCTTCCTCTGTTTATTATTGTCTCCTGGAACTGCTTCGTCTTACCAGTGAACTCCTCAAACATACAGTACATTTGAGGAACACCATAACATGATATTCGGCATTTTGTGGGAAATGGTTGTTGATTCCACTGCAGAACTCAAAATAAACGCTGCTAAATTGTTGAAGACTATCGTAAGCTTCTCAACAACACACACACACACACACTTTTACATTTTATTTCAAGTTTTTTCAAACAGAAACTTTGTTATTCACTTGCACAACAGGTTCCTTATATTGATGCAAAAGGTGCATCTGCCAATGTTTTGCCAGCCTTGATTACTCTTGGCTCGGACCAGAACCTGAATGTGAAGTACGCAAGCATAGATGCATTTGGATCTGTAGCACAGCATTTCAAAGTCGACATGGTAATAATGCAATACACTCTCGAATTATCTAAAGGTCTAGTTTCTTATGCCCTAATCAAATTTGTATATGGTGCAGATTGTTGATAAAATCCTAGTCCAGATGGATGCTTTTCTCGAAGATGGTTCTCATGAGGCTATAGTAGCAGTCGTTCGTGCACTCTTAGTTGCTATTCCACACACAACAGAACGGCTTCGAGATTATCTTGTGTCCAAGATTTTACAACTTTCAACAAGTCCAAGCTCTATAACAGATGTAATCCGTCGCCGGGAGAGAGCTAATGCTTTCTGTGAAGCCATTCGTGCACTTGATGCAACCGGTAAGATATATCAAATTCAAACATTCTTCTTCTTACATGTTTCAGTGTCAATATTAACTCGTTTCTGTTCTAACACATGTTTTCTAAAGATATGTCTCAAACAAGTGTCCGAGAATACCTCATCCCGGCGATTCAAAACCTACTGAAAGATCCAGACGCGCTCGATCCAGCTCACAAAGAAGCGTTAGAGATCATAATGAAAGAGAGATCAGGTGGGACATTAGAAGCAATCGGTAAAGCCGTGGGTGCTCACTTGGGGATTGCATCATCTGTCACAAGCTTGTTTGGAGAAGGTGGTTTATTGGGGAAGAAAGAAGCAACCGAGACCACAGGGGTTGCACCGCCATCACCGACGGTTCAGGGACCTGAGTCACCAAATGTGGTGGCTGCAGCGACTGAAGACACCAGATTCAGACGTATCATGAGAGGCGACTTCACCGAGATGCTAAGGGGTAAACCCAAGAACCAGGATGAGACATAACCACAAAATCACTAAACCCATGATATAAGCCAAGTTTTTGTTCATTTAATATTTTGCTGCATATATCCTTAATACACAAATAAAACCATGCTCTTTTGTTAGTTTGGCTTACTGATTAATTTTTTTTTTTTGTAATATCTCTTTTAGCTATTTTGTTTTACTTAAGAAGAAGAGTGAAATTACATCCCCTTGAGATTTATTTTTAAAAGTAGCTTGAGCAAGGGCAATTTTGTTCCGTCTCCTTTCCCATCGTATACTATTCATAAATAATCTGTTTTGTACGTGGTTGTAATAATACTAATAACACTTCATTATGTCTTATTATATACACGTCTTAGTGTCAGTGTCAGGTGTATTCTCAAACATTTTTTTGTTGTAATCGGTCGGAACCATTAGTAATAAATAAGCAACTCACTACAATCAACTAGCAATCAGCGACTAATAAAAAGTTTATAAATTTTTCATTTCTTTTTTGGTAATTTGGTGAAATTCTTTAAAGGCAAATAATTACATACGTAAAATGATTATATAAATACTTTCACCGTTACAAAGTTGATACTAACTTGTCGCATTTTTCTATAAATGTGACGGGACAAAAAGTAAAGCGAAGAAAGAGCGATCGGACGGCGAAGTCGAGATCGTCTTGATACACCAGTAGATCTCACCATGTCCTTCTCCAGCTTACACAGATTCAAGTTTTTCGCGGCACATCGTAACTTGGAGGCATCATCGGCCGGGAACCCCACGATGAGTCCGACGAAGAGTCCTGTATTTGATCTTAGACGACGCAAAACCCTGAGAATGTTGTTTGAAAAGAACTCCGACAATCGCAGACGGAATCTCCGTCAGATCCTTGAGGATTCACCGGAATCAGATATGAATTCCGGGAAAAATAAGAGGGGAAACCACCGTGCTAGGCGTAAATTGAAAGAGCTAATGGTCACATCGCCACCGTCACCGTTCAAAGGTAGAGAAGAGTCAGATGGCAGTGAAGGAGAGTCGGTAACCGCCAGTTCTAATACTTCTAATGGTGACGGCAAAGAATTAACAGCTCGACGATTCGGTTATTCCGGTTCGGTTCAATCATTTCGGTTAAGGATTTTGAGAAAACCATGGCGACCAGTCCTGGTTTCTATTCCTGAACAACAACAATAAACCTTTTTGTCTTTTGTTTATTTTTCCTTTTATTTTCTTGTATTTCTTTTCTTTTTACAAATCGATAAAATATTTAAATGTCATATTTTTCATGACCGTTTTCTTTTTAATTTTGACTGATAGACTATAATAAAATAATTTAATTATTTTAAGGGTTAAGAGATTATAAATACGAGCGAAACAAAACATTATCTTTTAAAAAAATCATGATGGGATCAAGTGAATCTTTTTGAATAGAACAAGACAAACTTACCACATGGGGTAATTTTTGTTGGCGTGTAACATATTTTATTATATAGTTTTTTAAAAGCGCTTTTGAAATTTCTGCAACGGTTCTTTATAGAGACAATATAAAATGATTTGGAATTTAGCATGTAGACGGCAACATGATGGGCCACGCAATTGCTTCTTCTTAAAGTTTGTCTTTTGATTTGTCAAATTATAATTCTATTATTGTAAAGTTCATAAAATGTAAAAGCCAGTCAGAAAATTTCTAAAATACGTATAGCTTTGCAATTCCTAAAAGCCCATGTGTTAATGGGCCTTAGTTGTGTTTATAAAAACATAGACCAGTCCAGCTTCGGTAGGTCTTCTTGTCAGCTTTCAGACCCGGGTTACCATATCTCAGCCGCGCGTGAATTACACCGCATAACGGCTCACGTAGCTATTGGAGAATGCTAAATAGTTGACATTCGCCACTTGTTTATGAATGGGGATGTGACATTTTTTGTAGACCAAAGACTTTTACCAGATCTGACTCTTCATTTCTTGTTTTACATTTAATATTATTGAACATTTCAATTATCTTTTGTCGTTAATATTATTGAACGTTGTATAAAGGCACATTTACATTCGCCATTATTGAACGAGCTTTGGATTAAAAAAATAGGACATAGAAGTTTGTACTTTGTCTGCATCGTTTTTGTTTTAGTAATATTTTACAATTGGCATACTAGTAAAAACTAGTTGCAATTACTAATATAACAACGAGACAGCTCTATGCAAGACAAAGTTGAAATATAATCTCTCAAATCAGTCAGTCACTGAGATTTTAGTTGAGTTGAGTGTCTTGAGACATTAAAAAGCATGTTTTCACTCAATACTATTTGACTCTTTCCTACGAAACAAAAAACGAAATTATTGAGTTGCCATTTACATTTAATAGACAGATCATTAAGTGTGGTTATATCGAGGTTAGGTTAGGGTAACCATTAATAACGAGTATGATTATATTAATTGTCTCGCTTCTTAAGCATCAATGTAATGCATTTATCAAATGAAACGTCCATTTTTTCTTACAAGTTTTAAATGTAAAATTGAGAGTCAAGGAAATACTCATGTAATTGGCTTTTACGTTTTAAATTTAGGAATAATGTTTTGATAAATTTAAAGTTTTTAAGTGAAAATATTAGTTTATAAAAATATATATAGTGTACCACGTAAATAGGGGTTAAAATATATTACAACAATTTACAAGAGTCGCTATATTAATTAAGGTGAAATTTATATAGTATTTTAACAAAAATACACCAAATTTTTAAAATTTGTAGGTGTCATATGATTGTTGTACTAGCTCAGCGACTGACCTATAACACAGGCAGCTAAGAACATGTGTAAAACAATCACGTGAAAATCATGAACAGAAATAGCCATAATGAGTTAAAACATTATTTGGTATTTTCTCACTTTGTTGTTCCCACTTGTCCTAGATCTGGTCCACATAGTCTACTAAAACGACGACGCATCCGCAAAACGAATGATGAATTACTTAATTCACATTAAAAAAGAAAAAGGAATCTCTACAAAGTCAGTCACTTATCGACAAAACAAAATAAACCCATTTCTAAATCATCTCCTCTTCTACACAACCACTCTCTCATTTCTTGATAAGAATGGTTAAAATGAGTTTGCTAGAGACTGAGAATATGCAGCTATTACTTTGGAAAAGCTTGAAGCATGTAATGGTGTGAAGAGTATTAATAAGCATGGAAACTATGTGGTGGAGACATATGAGAAGTCTATTTATAGTTCCAATTTTCAAGTGTTTGGTGGCTATATGTTTAGTCATCTCATTATTAGTTTTTATAGAAAGTGCATATATGAATATTGTAGTAATGTACGTTAAGTTATTTAAACGCAAACCAGACAAGATCTACAAATGGGAGGCAATGGAAGAAGACATAGAGCTCGGAGATCAAAACTATCCCATGGTTCTTGTCCAAATCCCTATGTACAACGAACGAGAGGTATTAACTAATACTATATTTTTACTAATTAATAGATTATTCAATAACAATGCAACCTTTGAATCCACAGGTCTTTCAACTATCAATAGGTGCAGCTTGCAAACTCATTTGGCCATTGGATCGACTAATCATTCAAGTTTTAGATGATTCCACTGATCCCACTATTATGGTCCGTATAATTATAATGTTTTATTTGATAGAAAATGTTGTGTTATTCTTATATATATATAAGCACAATGATATAAGTGTATTAACTATATAGGAAATGGTGAGCATGGAGTGTATAAAATGGGCAAGCAAAGGTATAAACATAAAATGTGAAAGAAGAGACAATAGAAATGGGTATAAAGCTGGAGCTCTTAAACAAGGTATGAGACATAGCTACGTTAAACAATGTAACTACATTGCCATCTTCGATGCTGATTTCCAGCCAGAGCCTGATTACCTCCAACGAGCTGTCCCATTTCTTATTCACAATTCCGAACTTGCCCTTGTTCAAGCTCGATGGATATTTGGTATATATAATTCACATTATAAATAACGTTATTTTTTATTGTCAACTTGCTTAATTTAAGGTAATAAAGTATAAGCACTTAGTGATAGTGATAATAGTTAATTGGTGTAGTGAATGCAAACAAGTGCTTGATGACTAGGATGCAAGAGATGTCTCTTAATTATCATTTCATGGCTGAGCAAGAATCTGGTTCCACTAGACATGCTTTCTTTGGCTTCAATGGTATAATAATAATCCTTATCAAGTTTTATTTTAATACATTATCTTCTGGTCGTAACACTTCATATTTTATTTCTTAGATCCTCTCTAGTTTTATAATTCTCTCTATTTTTCTTGATTTCTAACTAATCATTGCTAAAATATCCCATAAGATATACAAAAATAAGTAATACTTAATGAATATACATAAATATTGGTGTTTTCAAAAATATTCAAATATATATATTGTAGTCTCTACAAGCTCTCACTGTAATTTGTGTATGTTGTGTTACTCCAATATAATATTGGGTTTTTGAAGGGACTGCGGGTGTATGGAGAATGGCGGCATTAGAAGAAGCTGGTGGATGGAAAGATCGGACCACAGTAGAAGACATGGACTTGGCAGTTCGTGTTGGTCTACATGGTTGGAAATTTGTCTTCGTCAATGAAATTGCGGTATTTTCAATATTTCCAAAACTATATGTAGTTTAAATAAAATCTGACCTCGTATAGAGCAGTCCAAATCACAATTAATATTAGTCACATGTCTTGTTGCTTTGTGCACACTTTATGAACAGTTTGCACATGATTAAATTTCACATATATAATATACAATTGGGATTGTAGGTGAAAAGTGAGTTACCAAGTCAATTTAAGGCTTTCAGATTCCAGCAACATCGATGGTCTTGCGGTCCAGCTAATCTCTTCAGAAAAATGACTATGGAAATTATTCACAATAAGGTACTTTATATTATTCTCTAACCTAACTTTTATATTATTTCATTTTCATAAACACACGTGCCCATAAGTTTTTTTTTTATCTTTTGGTTATTAATCATACATTTTGGTAGCACCAATATACGTTGGTCCATTATCAATTTATGAGATACAAATCTAATGTGAAGCATGCTAATTTGATTAAGTTTCTTTATGGGTTTACACTTAATTAATAAATAAAATGTTTTGGTAATGAATTTGATTTAATGATTTAAACAGAGAGTGACGATTTGGAAGAAATTATATGTGATATATAGCTTCTTCTTTGTAAGAAAGATCATAGTCCATTTCTTCACATTCTTCTTCTATTGCATCGTTCTTCCTACGAGTGTATTCTTTTATGAAGTCCATATTCCAACTTGGTCAACTGTTTACGTTCCTTTTATGATCACTCTCTTCAACGCCATTGCAACACCAAGGTTACTACTACTATACATTCTTCAATTATTCATCTATATTATATATCTTCATATTCATTATAAAATTTATAATGAGATATTTGTACGCATGTAGATCATTTTACCTGGTGGTATTTTGGGTCTTGTTCGAGAATGTAATGGCTATGCATCGGACCAAAGGTACTTTGATCGGTTTACTCGAAGGAGGAAGAGTGAATGAATGGGTTGTTACTGAGAAATTAGGAGATGCTCTTGAAACTAAGTTAATTCCTCAAGTAAAGAAACCTCACAATGGGGTTCTTGAAAGGTAATAAATCAAAGTTCAAAAAACCCTTAATTAATTAATATCAATAATGAATAAATAAATAAGTAAATGGTGAAAGAGTTAATATGTTTTAATTAATTGCAGAATAAACTCAAAGGAGATGGTGGTGGGGATGTACATACTATGTTGTGCCTCTTATGACTTTGTCTTTGGCAATACAATGTTATATATTTATCTTTTTATGCAGTCTCTTGCTTTTATTATTTCTGGACTTGGTTTTGTTGGAACTTTATAAGAAATATTCATCAACCTAACTTAGAAACAGAGTCTTGAAGATTTACCAATCTCATCTTCAAATCTTCTATTGCTTTCTCTCTCTGGTAAGCAAAGAACTTAAGTGACTGCAACAATTGAAAAGCAAAAATAGAACAGAGAAAGATCATTGAAATATGGTTAAACAACAATCTCTCAATCAAAAGCCAAGAATGAAAGATTTTTTTTCATTGTTCATTTCACTTACACCGAGTCGCTGCATTGCAATAGATCTTTGTAAGGCTTTTCTTTTAGTCAAAAGGTTCTGTACCATCAGTTTTGAGGAAGGACGTTTGTAGTTCTTGCCACGGTATATGAGTATAGCATGACCTTCTTTAAGTTTTTCAATTGAGATTAGTACTCCATTGCTCTCTGCTTCAATAGCTTGGGCTGTGTAAACTACTCTTGAGAAAATCTTTTGCATTGTAATCACTTTAGCAACCTCCCTGTGTTTCCAATGCTGATGTAGACCTTCCATTACACCATCAAAGACTCCTCTTCTACCTACACATGAAACAAATGCCATATTGAAATTAGTGTGTGAATCAATCTCATAGCCATTGGAATTGAAATAAGAACAAGCCAAGATTGGATCCTACCAAGAACTAAGCTGCTGTTCATCTTCAGCCCTATTCTTCTCAAGCATTCTCTTTCTTCATTAGTCAATATCTCAATGTCGTCATCACACTCAGATGGTTTCCACAAAGAATTCAATTTGAACAACTCCATTGTTGATTTCTCTATCTTTGATTTTAGCTTCAAAAACAAAGAGAGTAACCTTTAGAAGTTATACAATAGGTGCTAAACTAAAAAAATGAAGTGTTTGAAGCTAAAAGGCTTACAATGAAAAGCTTGTGTTCTTGGCTTTTGAGTTCTTTTTCTAGTCTTGCCTTCTCAGCTTCAGCCTCTAGGTTTCTCGTCTCCATTTCTCCGAATTTTCTTTGAAGTTCTTGAAACTCTAATAAAGTTCCAGTTTTGCTTGTTTCCTCCAACTGCTTACCATTTGTTACCACTTCCAAGATTTCTATATCGCTATCGCGTTTGGTCTCTTCATAATGTTGGTATCTTCTGAGTAATCTCTCTCTGTCATCAACCAAATCCGCAACTTCATCAGAAAGGAAGTCCTTGCCTCTGTAAAGTATTATCAAGTATCTGTTACGTAGTATCAGAACTCCTCCAGTGAGATGCTGAAAAAAATTGACAAAGCCCAAAAAGTTCAGATCAGCCACATCGATTTCGAATATATTCAAAGATTTTCCCAAAGATAAAAAAGGAAATTGCCTTCAATTCATCTGCCATTTCTTCACTGTTTGTATTGAGAGCTCCCCATTTGATTGCAATCTTTGCAATAATACATTTCTCCCATAGTTTCACTATAGCAGAAGCTAATCCTTGAAGCCCTTGATTCCTCCCTTCACAAATTAAGAAAAAGAGAAAACCAAAAAGAAAATGCAAAGAGAGCAACATTAGTTAATAACCAACACACAGAGAATGATGCTAAGTAGTATATACGCAAATGAAAAGAACAAAGACTGAGAATTTAACCATTTCTTGATCTACTCAAGAATTGGTTCACTTAATTCAATATCACATACACAGTGAGGAGAACAGATAAAAAGTAGTGAAGATGAATTACCAAGGACGAAATGAAATGGTAAAGCTTGAGCAATGTTTCTCAAGTAGGTAAGCTCTTCATCACTTAGTTTTGATCTTGTATTTGGTGGACAACGTCTAGATGGAGTTCTATATCCATTAACCACTTGAGGAAGCAAGTCAGCATCAACTGGAAACGGTCTTCTCATCCACCAATCCATATATCGAGGTCCTAAACCATCTAATAACCTATCCGCTTCTCTCTCGTACAATGATGAACTTATCTCATCTCGTCTCAAATTAGTTTCCTCAGCTGAATAACTCTGTCCTCCTCTATAAACAATTACAAATTCCTTCTTGCTTAACACAACCAAGCCTCCAGTCTTCATCTATTCTTGAAAAAAATGAAGAACTTATTTCAAATTTCAGAAGAAGATAAAGTTTTTTAGCAAGTTTTTCCAACAGTTTAAAACTAACCAAACCTCTATGATCTCTTGAGCTCGGTCCATGTTACGACATAGAGGAACATCAAATCTAACCATAGCAAGCTCATTCAACTTCCAAATCAGTTTAATCTCATTCACCACTGTCTCTGTAACTCCTGCTTTTCTCACATTCACCCATTTTCTCATCTTTGAAGCTTCAAGTCTCAGTCTATTCAACAAATCTTTGTCAAGAATAAGCTCAGCCGTCGTTGGTACTTTTTCCTTCTTCATCCTCCTCAATATAAACTTCTCTTCTTCTCTATCCCAAGGCATTTTCCCGCCAAATCTCTTCCCCAACGACTCATTTTTTTCCGCAATTCGATCTAAATACTCGAATTTGCTCAATTCAACCATCTGGGATTCTTCCACATCGCTATTTTCGTCGAGCTTTTCAACGTTACGGACGATTTTCTTCATCGCTTTATTTCCCCTGACACCACTCTCTCTACGGTTCAACGCCTTAAACGTCTTCTCTTCAACATTTCGTGATTTGATACTCTTCTTAGTATTGAGAATCTCATCAGGTCGAACCAAGAGAGGACCTTTCATCCACGGAGCAGTAGGAACCTTAATCGCAGCATCAGAGAGTTCTCGATTTCCTTTAAATTGATAAAATTGAGGGATTTTGGCGGCATTTGAAGAAGGGTTATGATTAGGGTTTAAGGAAGAGTTAGTGATCAAAGATGAGTAAGCTCGCGTCGAGATGAAGAGCGAAGTTAGCATTAGCAAAGTCTGCAACTTTTGAGTTTTCAACAACAGTCTGGTGGATAAGAATAAGATTATAATAATAACTCTCTTCATAGTTCAATCAAAGTTTTAATATTTATATAACTTTATTATTATCATAAACTAATTAAAAAAATTCCTCACAGTTTTGGAGTTATTATTATTACCATAAATAATATAAACTGATTAAAATATTTCTCACAATTTTGGAGATATTTACGGACCAAACCCAAGAACTAAAGGTGAGATTCTCAGCAAAGGCTCTAAAGTCTCAGCTGTAAATTTCCTAGCAAACAAAAAACATTTCGAAGTTACAATCTTTTCAGCATCACCATTACCATAATATACACACTCTTCCGTAAACCGAATCCGGTTAAGAAACTCATCATTCACATCAGGCCAAATAAATCGACCAGGATGTGGACCAGCTTTCGACCAATCAACCCATGTCAAGGTCCGGTTTGAGCTCATCTCACTATACAACATGTGAACAAGAGTTGGGATATAATGCTCGTCCATGTAACAAGGCGGTTTACAATATTGATCGAATATCTTGTAATACTTTGTGTCTTCGATGATGTGTAGAGCCACTTCACGAGTTGCTTCAAACCATTGTGATCCTTTTCGCCAATGCGTGATATTGATATGTGGATACATTTTGGGGTTGTACCGGCCTCTACCGGACTTTCTTGGATCGTCGAATGAGCCTATAAAGCTGAGATTGGTACCGGTTAAGTAATTGTAGATGGTTGTGAAATTGAAAAGTGGGATGCAAGAATCAGACAATAAGACGAATCTTTGGTTTGATTCATCGAGAAGAGCATTGGCTAAGAGTCTCTTTTCTGCATCTACCATTGATGATGTTCCCCAGTACACTGCCTGCTTTACAATATTTCATGAACCATCGTTGTTATTACAAAGTTAAAATAATCTAAAATATCTAATATGAATTCAAGCTTTATATATATTTAGAATGTAGACTCTGTAGTTTCTCACTAACATGATTTACGAAATGAGCTATGCTAGGATTTTACTAAAATGATTGAAAAATGTATGTATGTGATGTGAATAATATCAAATGAGTTCGTGGACCATTAAGCCAGGGTCGAATCAAGATCTATTCACGTGCCACGTGAAAAAACCAACCTGTCAAACCCAAGTGATATGCTAGTGATATAATTTCTAGATGTACTAATTATATAGAGGTAATTAATCAAGAAAAGAGGTAATTAACTAACAAAAGCTGTTAATTATCACCTGGCTTGGGATTCTTCTTGAATAGAAGACAGAAGTTTCTGGGAAAGAATCTTTAAAAGATGGATTAGTATGAACATATATGGAATAAAACCCTTCATGTCCTTCAAAGAACTTTTCCCACAAGCCAGCCAATGGGAGCCTGCCACCTGTCAAGAACATGAAAGCCACCTTCTCAACCATCTTCTCATCATTATAATGTCTCCTCTCAAACCATGTTGATGATGATGATGGTGATGATGATGATGACGACGACGATGATGATGATGACAAGACCTTGGTGAAGAGTTCTTGATCACTCATGTTGTGTTTTAGTACTTGTAATTGTAACTCTGGTTTGATCTTCATCATTGTTGTATGATTGAATAGTAATGTGGACCATAAGGGTTGCTGTTGTATCTTCGTCGTCGACATGTGGAAAACTATAAGTTGCAGACAAAGGAAAAGACCAATTGAGAAACCGGTGATAAAGAAGAGTGAGGTTAAGACATAACTACCCTTTTGTAAAAGAGTCAATCTCATGGGCTTTGAGATCAAAGGATATTGTTGCTCTTCTTTCTTGCTTTTATGATCAATAATGCCCATAGTAGAGAGAGAGAGAGGGAGGGAGAAAGAGGTTGTGATCATTAAGGACTTTGCAACCAAGAATAGTTATAAATGTGTTATTACAAGTTGTAATAGAATAATAACAAGGAATTTGTAATGTATTTGACAAAGTCAAAGGAGAAGTTACAAGCTAAAACGTATATTGACAGGGCAGGCTTTAGAATGAAGACTTGACTTTTTAACATTGGTTCTAAAGTCAATGTATAAAGATCATGCGTCAAAATACAAAACTTAGGTATTAGATCCTTAACATTCGTATGAGTTGACGAAGTTTTATTTCCCCATAGGACGGAGAAAGGAAGTAGAAAAGATTGCAGTTTAAGTAAAGGTGTTATGTTAGAAAAACACAAGTAAGGATTATATGTTGTTTAAATAAAGGCAAGGCTTAAAGCAAAAGGGATATGAATCCACGTTACAGCTTCAAAACAAATAACAAAAAAGGTCAACTATGAGTATTTGAATCGGACCAAATCTTAAATTAACCGAGTCAAAATTGAACACACCGCTGAGTGGTGATATAACCGACCGGTTCAATATGACCTATTTCTTGTTCTAGTGGATTAGCCCCCCCAAAAAATAATTTCTGACTCAGTACCTAGCAAACAAAAATAAATTCATATATATTAGAAAAAACTCAAGTGTAGCTATATTTTTAAGTTAAAAACTTAAAATTAAAGGTAAGAGATTTTTATTAATACTTGGATTAATTTTAATTAAATTTGAAATATGGATTTAATATTTTGAAAGAGGAAGAAGAAGAAGAGTGTACAGTGTACAGCGTGCAAAATGTTCGGTGTTGACCCACGACACCAAGGACCCAAGATTTCAGCCTAACTTGTAGGTACACTTAAATGACCACTTTGGGAGAACTCTCCCTTTGGTGGCTAGATAATCAAATACTACGAGGTTAGATGTTTTTAAAATCATCTAATACTAAGTTCTTTGTTTGAAACTGTTATTAAAAAATTAGTCGGTGATTTGGCATACTAAATTACTTTGCTTAGTCAATGCACAAAAGTAATTAAAGACCAAGGTTGAGAAATTTACTTCTACTCAAAGCTGTTAAGACTTATATTAGATGTTTAATTTTCAGCACAATCAACGTCACAATAATTATCATCACCGGTTTGACAAAAAAAAGAACTAAATATTAATAATGCCAAAAACGGGTATAATTGATCATTCTAGAAAGTGTTAGGTTAATTATGCAATAATTGAAAACATTCGGTAAGTTTGTTAGATACGCGTATAATCTGGAGGGTAAATTCAGTAATTTTCTCAAAAATATTAAACAAAAACCGAAAAGGAAGAATAATAGGAAGGATCCGACGTCGTTCTTGGCGTTATCGGAGAAGCAGTGATGGACGGAGAAACCATGGAGACGACGAGGACAAGAGAGGAAATTGATAGAGAAGCAGAGGAAAATCGAAAAGAAGCTCTATTAGCTTCAACACTATCTCTTCAACCTAATTTCAAAGGATCCAACGTCACCCAGAAACAAGTTTCGAAATTACAGGTCGGATGATTTTTCAGATTCTTCCCATCGACTTTAAAATTTGTATGATTCCTCCTTATATTATTATATTATGCGATTATTAAATACACAGAATTTGTTTTTGATTGTTTTTAGTTTCGATTAGGATTTTAGCAATATATATTTTTGATATGATGATGATGATGGATCACAGGAGCTACACAAGAGACGTATGCAAATAAAAGCCAGTTTAAAGATTCATAAGAAACCTAAAGGTATAAAAGCTCTTTTTCTGAGTCCATGGTTCATATTCAGTCAGACTTATAAAAGCTTTAAACTGACATGCAGCGAACAAGAAATTGAAAGAATCAACTTCTTCTTCTACCACCTTAGAACAGCATCATCACAATAAGACAGTAACAGCAGCACCAAAGAAGCCACAAAAGCTGTTTTGGGGGCTAGATACGAGGGAAAGGTGGGAAAGGAAAGCCAACATGTAGTTGTAATGAATCGATTTCTCGTTATTTGATATAAACTACATAGTTCATTGTACTAGTTATTCAAGAGCCACAAGCGTAGAGTAGAGAAAGTCTGACAAGATCAATGATGAATGAAATGAAACAGAGTGTTTTTTTTTTTGAAATTTCAAGCTCCGGAGGTAAGAGCAAGCTCTATTTCCTCCAGTGATCGTCCTTTCGTCTCCACTACGTTTCCTGCTATGTAAATGACTGCAAGGACGCAGACTCCGGCAAACCCCAAGTAGACACTGCTGATTCCGAATTTAGTTACCACGCTTAAGAAGTAGAGTCCAATCACAAAGTTTGATATCTGTCAGGGCATAAGAGAACAAATATTATAAACTACTCTCTTCTCAACCGTAGAACCTATAAAGATTTATATATAAGTATAACTACCCAGTGCATGCCGAGAGAAAGAGACATGGCTTTTGCTCTTATTCGGGATGCGAATATCTCTGGGAGAAGAAGTGCCGGTACTGGGCCAGCACCAAGTGAGAATGACAGGACATATCTGTTAAAACAATCGAGCATAAGACTCAGTCAACTCCTATACAGACAGAGAGACAAACAAAAGTTTTTTAAGACGAGATTGACTTACAGAACAGTTCCAACGACCGCAAGGGTTCCAGAATATGCAGCAAGAGCTTTCCATGTGAAGGACAAGGAGAGCAACAGCATGAACAAAGCCTTTTTAATACAAAACACAAATCTAAGTAAGACCTTGTTTGAGATTTTCGAATATGAATCAAAATGATAATAAAATTTAATACCATTCCACCAAAACTTGTGAGTAGCAGACTTTTCCTTCCCATTCTGTCCATCAAGGACGAAGCAACAGCAGTGCCTACAACCGGATATTTTTATTGGGTTATTTATTCAGTTATGTTGAAGCTCAAATGGGAACATAAAAGAGAAAACAAACCAAAAACGTTTGATGCTCCAACGAGAGCACTGGCTGCTACATCAGATTGGATTCCAGCACTACGGAACACTGATGTAGAGTAGTATACAACTGCGTTTATCCCAGCTAACTGTTGAAACAAGAAGAGAGCCGCACCTACGCTTACAACTACAACAAGAACACACAAGAGACCATACTGGCTTAATCTGTCAGCTTTATTATAAGCGAAAAAATGTATCTACATCAAAGTCTTGCAATACCTTTCCAGTAGCGGCTGCTAAATAGATCAAACCATCCTGCCTCAGGCTCAGAAGAACTTTGGCCGGAGGCTGATAAGTCACGCACTAGTTCAACGACTCTTTCTTTACCATATAGAGTTTTTATCGCCTTTTCAGCTTGGGAGATTTTTCCTTGCTGCGAATTTAAAACCTTGACTTGTCAAAAAATGGTCTCAGTTAAGTCATAAGTGTGAGTTACGTCCCTAGAGAGTAGTACCTGAACGAGCCACCTTGGGCTTTCTGGAGAAAAGGCCATTCCTATGGCCAATAGAACAGAAGGGATGACTGCAACACCAAACATCGTCCTCCACCTAGAAAATCATTAGAGCGTAAATAAAAGATAAACATTGTTCATATGAATAAAAAAAGGATTCACATACCACAGAGGGTTTGCTGCAAGGGGTAATCCAGCTATCAAGGCTGCAAGTATTCCAATACATATGAACAACTGGTTCACAGATCCAAGTGCTCCGCGGATTTCAGTGGGTGATATCTGAGACAAGTCATCATATGCTTCAGCAACATACATAGTTTAAAATATATCTGACATCCAAGTTAAGTGTGAAATAAACTATGAGACTCAGTGTTAAAACACCTCAGATATGTAAAGTGGTACAATCGCAGATGAGATCCCGATTCCAATTCCAGCGAGCAGACGTCCCACAATCATAGTCTCAACACTCTGAGCTGTTGCACTAAAGAATCAAAAGTGAACCAATGAGTTAAAGAGAATAACTTAATTTCTTACCAATAGGTATGACTTAGTAGTACTTGGAAAAAGAAAATACCATAAGAAAGCTCCAATGGCAAGTGGGATAGCATCCAATTGAAACGTTCTTGTTCGTCCAAATTTGTCAGCTAATGTACCTCCAGTAAATGAACCAAGCGTTGCACCAGCAAGCAGGGCACTAACGATCCATCCTGCTCAGACGTAATCACAGAGAATACCAATTTATGAGCTTGGATACTATTAATATGCAGAGTAGAGAAGTGGATGGTATAGTTGCCTTGCAAAACAGTATTATCAGCGATCCCAAGATCCTTAGCAAGGTACTCAAGAGCACCATTAACTACCCTGAGTTCAATCCACACAAACATCATCATCTAAATCAATCAACATATATATTCAAGTGTAGTTTTACAAGTCATACCCAAGATGATAACCAAACAATATAGCACCAAGACAAGCAACACCAACAAATGGCAAAACAGTTCCAGAGCTTTTCCCTTGAGATGTTAAAGGTAAAGCTTCTTCAGCATCTCCACCTACATATTCAATCCTCAAATGATGATTACTTCAAAGTCAACCAAATATAGCAACTTAGAAAAATATTATACTATATATGAGAATAGTTAGAAGTTTTAAGCAATGAGAGAATCAAAAGACTAACCAGAGGAGACATGAGCTCTGACCGATCGAGATTTGACTGACGATATACTCATAACCTTCTGGATCTCGTTTTCAGCTCGAGCAAGCTTAGCTCCCATGGCTTTCAAACCAGAACAAGAGAGTGATCCGTTGGCTATAGTCTTACATGAGAAGCGAATTCCGGTAGTAGTAGTAGTAGTCGCCGATCCGTTCTGGAGGTTGGAAAAGCTCCGTCTCTGAAACGCAAACGCAGCGTTTCCTTTAACCGCATACGTTGACGACTGCATTCTCCCTCTTTTTCTTTTATAACCAACCGTATTTGCTACGAAACAAAAAGAGAGCAATTAGTCAAAAAAAAAAAACGAGAAAATATCGCATTTAATCCAAACCAAACTCAAAAGAAAAGTAAGACATTACATCACGAAATTGCGAAATATATACACATTGATGGCGAAAGAGAAGCAGAGCGATATAGAGAAAACACTCTCTCGATCGCGACTCATTAACAAAAATTGAGTAATTTATTATAAGCGAAGCTTCAGATTTGAAAACAACAAAGACCTGGGCTATGAAACGATCTCAAGGTTCTACTATTAAATTACCTCAGAAACTTTGGAGAGTCCGCGATTAGAGAAATGAGAGAGAGATAGTAGCGAGAGTGGCTTGTAGCAGAGATTGTGATTGCAGAGAAATAACTATTTACTTGAGAGCTTATTGTCGTTATAAAAACAAAACGCCAAAAAATAATAAAGCAAATTTTGTTTCCTTATTATTTTTGGATTGTTTGTAATCATTCATCCATAACCATACGGAAAATCATATCCAATAGTATTTTCTTCATTTCTTATTTTATTAAAATCACAAATTTAATGCCTCTTTGAGTTTTGTTTAGCAATACAGATACTACTAAAATTATGCAGAATTATTGAGTAAATTTATAATTATTTATCAATCAAATTTATATTTATACTATTAATTATCAAATAATCTTTGACCAATGACCAAAGTTGCAAGCTCAGCTGGGGTAAAAATGTAACAAAAGGTAGGAAGCCGCAGGATTGGCTGAGTTGGCAACGGTGGATTTTTTGGATTAGATTTTGGATGACGTAGGGTCACGTGTCATATAAGTAGTCTACTTAGTCAATATCCACAATTACCAGAATAACGTGGGCTTCTATTACACTATTAGAAGGCCCATTAACCCAAAAAGGGACCAAAGTTTAAAGATCTTATTCGTGTCTCACTCACTCGGTACTCTATCGTTCTATCTCATTACTACGAGTTCGGTCGGGAGAGCAAAATCTCTGTTTTTTTTTTAATTTATCAACCTGAATTTTCGAAATCTCTATAAACAAGAGGTCAGTGATTTTGTTTATAATAATTGTAGTTAATTAGTAATCTCTGATTCTCCAGTAAATCTTGTGTGTTTCTGTTCGATTACACTTAGCACTTGTTTCTCTTTGCTCTGCGTTGCTGCTCTCTTTGTAATTGGGGTTTCATTAAGCTTTCAATATCAGTAGTCTATGATTTTTAATCTCACTAAAACTGTGAAAAGATGATATTAACTTATTGTCTTCGATGATAAATGAAGAAAACTTAAAACGATTTTGAAAGTTTCTCGTTTTTTTTTTCACTTTCAATAGTTCGTTGAGAAAAAAAAGGTTTATACTTTCGTTGTATAATTATGATTTTGGTAGCTCAAATGATAATAATTGATTCCACTTCTTTGAATCAATAGTTCGATGTTCTGCTCAGCTTATACACCAAGTATTTACCATCTTCACGTGCTAAAACCCGTTTTTCAAAAGCCAAGGTTTCGGATTTGTTCATCTACTTCAAGTGAGAATGATAGATTCAAAGTAGAGTATACTCCTTGGCTTATTGTTGGTTTGGGAAATCCAGGAAACAAGTATCATGGAACAAGACATAATGTAATGGAAAACAATAATTTCTCTAGTTAGATTGATTGTGAGATTGTTATGGGTATTCATCTCTGCAATGCTAAATGTTTCTGTTTTATTTTTTCAGGTTGGTTTCGAGATGATCGATGTTTTGGCTAGAAAAGAAGGTGTTTTGATGAATACAATACAATCAAAAGCTCTAATTGGAATAGGTTTTACTTCTCTTGCTTTTGTTTTTTCATTGGTTTAAAGCATAAGAAAACTTATGGCTTTATGGTTGTATGTAATGATCAGCACAGGTGCTATTGAAGAGGTACCTATCTTGTTAGCTAAACCTCAGACTTACATGAACTTCAGCGGTGAATCGGTGTGTATCATAAATTTGCAAAGATCAGTCAGTTGCATTATCAAATCCTTATACCTGAAACTTTTCTGTTTTCATTTAAAGGTTGGATCTTTAGCTTCTCATTATCGAGTACCATTGCGTCACATTTTACTGGTATAGTTTCTGACTTTAGCATTCGGAGAAATCAGAACATTATTGTATGATTAGACCCTTTTTGTTAAATCTTGATGTGAGTATCTCCATCTCTAGATTTACGATGAGATGGCTTTACCAAATGGGGTTTTGAGACTTCAACCTAAAGGCGGTCAAGGCTATCACAACGGGTATGTATGTATGAATATGCATATTGAACATCCAAGTGTGTTCTATGGTCTCTTTAACTGATGTTACTTTATACATTTGTTACAGAGTGAAGAGTGTAATGGGACATTTAGATGGTCGTAGAAACTTTCCTCGTTTAAGCATAGGTTCGGTTTTGGTTCGGTTTAAGGCAAGAGTATTGTTAGTTTCTTTCTCTTAAGATTTCTTTTGTTTTGTTGATTTTTGTTAGGCATTGGTAAGCCACCTGGAAACATGGATATGAAAGCTTTTCTTCTTCAGAAGTTTAGTCCATTAGAACAGAAACAAATTGATGAAGCAATCGAACAAGGGAGTGAAGCAGTGAAGACTCTTGTCCTCAATGGATTCAATCATGGAATTTCAAGATTTAATCTTATACAGAAGTATAAATTCCACAAAGTATAAAATAAGCTTACAATAAAATTTAACAGACGAATGAGAGATTCGTGTTGGTTTAGCATTTTCATTTTGTTATAAAAAAATAAATCAGTGTTCAATAATATAGTAATATTATTACTGTCAATACATATTAATATTACTGTGTTTACGATTGAAGAATAGAACAAGAATTAGCAATATGTTCATCAGACACCTAATTCTGCATCATGACAACAAAGATTCTCTTCTTGTAGAAAATTTGAGATTTGTCTGAAATTTCATAAAAGGTTTCAAACTTGAAAAGCACAAAACTAGTCTTTATAAAATAGAACATTAAAAGATTGTGAGCAAGGAACAGAATCAAGATGGTTTCCTTCATTCTAAATAGCACAAAACATAAACAAAAGCTCTCTTTCTCTATCCTGATGATTCATCATCATCTTCCTTTAAGCTTCAATCGAGTACTCAAATACGACATCTTTGCCAGTAAGCTTACGGTACACACCCACCATTGTATCAAGTTTGTACTCTGTGTCGTTCTTTTCCTTGGCATTCAAGAAGACCTGTAACAAAATAATCAAAAACAGAGTTTAAATGCAAGCTCAAAAACATTCAGAGAAAAAACATCTGAGGATATACTAATATGCTTGATGATATGATTACCTTCATGACCTTGGAACCATCAAGACGGTAACGAGTACGTTTTCCAACAATCTCAGCAGGAAAAGCTACATCTTCAAGCATGGCTTCATGAACAGAGGTAAGAGTTCTGTTACGTGGCCTCTGAACAGCAGCACCCTTCTTGGGAGGACGCATGATCCTTCTTGTGGTAACAAAGATAACATCCTATGAAACAAAATGAGAGAGAGAGTTGAATAGACATTGTACTTAGTTATTCATATAAGCATTTTATAGAATTTACCTTTCCACTAAACTTCTTCTCAAGCTCTCTCACGAGACGGGGATGAATCTTGCGGAAAGCTTTCCTCAACCTGAATGGAACGTAAATCACAACAGCTTTGCGGTTTCCAGAGATATCCATGTTACTGAGATTTTAAAAAATCATATTAGTTTCCTTTAATAAAAGCTAACGCAAGCATGGAATGAAAAGAGGAAGAAACCAAATAGGGCAACAACATACACAGCTTGGTTAATGTAGAGATCTTTCAACTCGCTTTTCAACTCTTGATTAGTGTTCTCCAAATCAAACAAAGCCTGTGAAAGAATATATGATGAATAATTCCAAGAGACAAGTTTAAGGACAAAGACATAAAAGGGAGTAATTAATACCTGAGCAACTTGCTCCTCGCATTCTGTTGGTTCAGCATTCTTGTCTTTCTTGATCTTGTTCTGAGCGGAGAACATTTTCACTGATCTTGAATTTGCAACAAGAAAAAAAGGTGATGACTTAGTCACAGTATTACAAAAATTAAAATTTAGAATTAACGTTAAAAATCAATTAACAAAAAGATTTTCAGTTGATGAGTAAAATATATATATATATATATAAAGCTGTAATAATTCAGTCATACTCTGGAAATAGTTTTAAATTATTAAATCAACATTGCTTGATAAACTACATAAGCTTAAAAACTAATTGTATCCTTGTCCTAAACCACAGAGCTTTCTAAGAAAATCACAAAAGCTGAAATCTTCTAAACAAATCTATACTGAAATTATCTATTAGATTGATCTTAGACAAAGCATCAGCATTGCCACTCCCATGAAAAAAAATATCCATCCAACAAAATAAGTAAACAATGGACCAAAGAAGAAGCTGAAGAGAAATCATTGACGACTTACCGAGTATACAAAAAAACTAGAAGAACGGAGAAGAACCTTTAGATTGATAACAAAATAAGGTTGCGGCTTCTCCTTGTCAAAGCTCAGCTTTGTTAAAAAAAGAGGTTTTTAATGTTTGATGATTAGGGTTTTGAAGGTATCTTTCCCGAATATGACCCAATATGGGCCGTTAAAAGGCTCTTCAATCCTATGGGCCTGCTTTTAAAGAACTCACCTTTTAAAGAACAACACCCTAAACATTATCCGTGAATTAAAATCTCGTTTTAAAAATATCAAATAATTTTTTGTCGAATTCTTATAATAATTTCTATTCATTTGATTAATTTATTTAAAATATATATAGGATTGAAATTTTTGTTATTACGTGAATGTACATATATACGCAATACAAGTAATGAAATGAAAACAAATGAATTTTACCTATAACATAACGAAACAAATGTTCATAATCTACTCAGTACAAGTACTTAATGATCCCTCAGCTTGTAACTTGTAAGCTATGGTCATCGAGCCACGAGATAATATCAGACAAGACACGGAGAATCATTTCGTCTGGTTCACCTTCTAGCAGAGAATGATAAGCATCTTCATACAAAACTATCTTCTTGTCTGAACTTTTCGCTTTCTCGTAAAGCTCTTTGCTTACTGAAGGATCCGTCACTGTATCAGCTTCTCCATGTAGAATCAGTATCGGCAAAGACACCTACAAAAAGATTTCAATCAACAAATCCATATCTATTATTACTCTGATTCTTTCGTTCTTTAGAGTTTAGAGTTATCTTATAATACCTTTTGCAATTGTTGTTCAATCTCTTGAGTTGTTCGAAGCATTTCTACAGCAGTCTTTAACCGAGGTTTGCCACTATAACAAACAATGTTATATGGTGTCTGCAGAATTAAATAAACGAGAAGACAAGTTTAGTAAACAAATCTAAATACAGAGAAAATAAACGAAGCTACTCAATCTGTAGTTCATGTTCTTTACCATTTCCCTTTTCCTAATATCTCTAAACGCTGCTTCTGCTAAATCCTTTTGTGGAACCAACTTATGTTTTGGTAGAACATTAGCTAGACCGATCAATATCTGTTTTAATACTGGTGGTGGAACCAAATCATCTGCAATCTAGATCGAATAGATAGTTCATGTTAATGTTATGATTAGTTGTCCACAAGATGGAATCATGGAAAAGAACGAAAAGCAAATCTTTACTTTGCACATTGGTGCTACTAAGACTGCGCCGGTCCATGCATTTGGTTGTTTGAGATGTATTTTGAGAGACACAGCTCCACCCATTGACTGTCCAAAGAGAAAGCTTGGTAGAGAACTAAACTCGGGTTTCTCTACGCAACAAAAAGATTCAAAATTTATCAGTACCTAAAACATGAATCTTGATGTTTTATTCTACTCAATGTGATTCAAATAACCTTTTATGTTGGAGTAATGCTCAATGACATCTTTAACAAGAAGATCAAAGCTAGGGATATAACCATGTAAGCCTTCCGATAAGCCAAATCCCGGATAATCCATAGCGAAAACTCCGTATCCAGACAATGCTAATCTCCTTGCAATTCCTGCAAAAAAAAACAAGGTAATGAGTGAGAATCAAACAAGCATCATTTCTCATACACAAACAAACCATTTGCTATTGTGAAAGAACAAACATGCCTTCAAAGAAAAAAGTGCAAGTGTCACCATAACCATGACAGAAACAAATCAAAGCTCTGGGCTTAGAAGCTTCAGGGAGCCAGCTTTTGGAGAAGATCTCAACTCCTCTCGAATTCACCTCATAAGACTACATTAATCATACATCATCACAAACAAAACACAACAGTTGCTTCAAGCTATAAACTAACTTTGATTAATGAAAAATCCTGAATAAGAAAAAACAAACTTTACCTCCTTTGTCTTAATTCCAGTTTCTGGTGTCTGCAACATCAAGAAAAACCAATACATTTAATAAAAAAAAGCACACATCTCAGACCTGCTGAAGCAGATTGGTCTAAAGTCTCAACCTTTTTTAAACCCACTTCAACTGAAGATGATTAACAAACAAAGACCTTACAAAACCCACCGATTCAGGCGAATAATTGAAATGTAATTACCTTGAATAGGATATGATCGAGATTAAACTGGACATCTTTCAAGGAATCGCGAACATGACGACGCGCCAAAGCTTCATCAATAACAACCTCCTTCAGTCGCCGGAGCTCTTCGTTCTCGACCTTCGCAGTCGGAGCCATTGATATCCTCCTTTGCCACACCGATCTTCCTTTATCTACAAACCCTATGATAAAAATTGGCCCTTTTAGAGAATCAATCAAATTAATCCACGCAAACAATAAATTTTATCTTCTAAAAAATCTCAACAGGAACAAAAAAAATAGTCAAGGAAACAAAAAAAACTTTTTATTGTTGAAGATAACAATTTTTACTTTTCCTCGGAAAATAAATCTCAAACTTGGCAACTGAATGGATAATTATTGAATAATATTAGTGATCAATGCTACCCTGTAAAGGACTGAAAAGTGAGAGCTTTGCTGATAACAGAGCCATAAATCAAAATTTCTTAAAAGAAAAAATCATCAAAAATATTATTTCCCCACTTTTTTAAGGATAATATTACACGAAAATGATGAATAAAAATGTAATCACTTTATTTTATAATATAATATAATATGTTAAAACACACACTTATTAAAAATTACTTTGGAAATTATTATTTAATAAAAAAAAAATTTAACTAATCATAAAAACAAGAAAATACATAATATTTTATATTATGAAAAAATCTCGGAAATATATATACTATGAAAGAGAATAGAAACCATAAGAAATACGCAATTATGATTCGATCAACAAGTTCTACGGTTCTTGTCTTCTCTTTGTCTGTAGTAATGCTTTCAATTCCATCGCGTGAACAATACTGTCGGGATTATTGGTTTGTGCTAACCATAAGACCGTGACAATACGCTAACGGGTCTGTGTCGTTGGATAGATAATAATCCATTAGTGCGATGCCACGTGTTCATGATACGTCACGTCACATGCATTTAGCTGAGGAGTTGACATAATTTTGTTACAGGTACAAGGAAACCTCCTCATCTACAACCATGATGGCACGTTAAGACTTAAAATTTAAACTCAAAGCCGTATTTGCAAGGTGTTTTCATAACATTAAATAGTTCTATGTGTGCATTGTAAACTATAGAAACTTAAAATCTTAATTATGCTCATACAAAAAGAAAGTTAAAAATTACTCCTACAATTAATTTATTAATTTATAAATGGCAAAACAATGTGTAAACTAAAAGAATGCTTAAAATAATTTCGTTTCATGTTTGATATTTTCAGTATTATGATTGGATTTAAATTTATATATAATTAAAGCTCTCNAAAAAAAAAAAAAAAAAAGTTGGTAGTTGTTTACAATAGTGTTGGTACATTTGTAGTTAACGAAGCTCCTGACTTGTGTCAGACTTATTTAAGATTCAACAATTGATTAAGTTTATTTTATAATCTAACTCCATCACACTGTATAAGTAATCAATGATGTAAACATTTTAACAATGCAGTTGGACTTATTCTTCCTTAAAATGCAATTGGCCTTATTGTTCCTTTATTCAAATGAGTAAATGGCTCCCATGTATCTCTTCGCAAATATCTGTTTTAACTATATTAAACTATTTAACAAAAATTTTATAAAGATCGATGGGAATGGTGATTTGAAATTAACAATACATTACGTGACAGTTGACTAGTATTACTACTCTCTGCCGACTCGGACAAATTTCAAATGGGAAGACACCGAACCTTTTTTTAATTTAAAAAAAAAAACACTGGACCAGGCACAGTTTTAATTGCGCCACATACTTTGACAAAAAAAAAAAACAGACCTAAAAGAAAAAGAAAAAAAAAAAAGTAAGATCTATATAAAAAGTAAAGTCTAGATAACCCATTTGATTGTAGGTTTATTAAACTACATATGATAATAAATAGTTATTAACAATAAAACTAGGTTTTGAAATGTGAGATATAACAGGCATACTATTTGTTTATTTTTTGGTAATTTGTGTTTTTGTTTGTATTTTAAATTTGTTAGTTTTTTTATACCAAATCAAATTCAGTATAAAGATATTTGATTTTTAAAAAGAGGAAACAAAATCATTAGCTATGTTGACCAATAGAGAAAATGAGTTACAAAATGATTAATGCATGAAAAAATTGTAATATTAAGTTGTCCACACAAAAATGAAAGCTGTCCGAAAATATCACTATTACGAATTTACGACAAAGCGAAAAAGCAAAATTTCTAGTTTGATGATAAAAACGTCATCGTTTCAAGTTGTCTTCAACCTCACCCACACTTTGGTTTCTCATCCTTTTTATAAGATCCTTATTTCCTCACACGCCTCTCTCTCTCCCTTTCTCTGCTATCTTCTCCGTCTCTTTCCTCTCTCGGGGATTTCACTCAGGTAACCAAGCCTCTCTCTCTCTATATATATTCTTCTTTTCTCAAGTTCATTTCATGGCGGATTTTACAGATCTCTTTAATTTTTTCATTAACAACAATATTGTCATAGATAATAGATCTGTGTTAATTTTTTAATTTTAAATTTCCGTCATTTTCATATATTACTCTTGGATTTTTGTTAAATTCAAGTCAAAACTTCCATGTTCTTCTGATTTTTTTTTCTGGTGAATTTTGATTTGGGGATCTCTGAGTTCCGTCTTAGCCGTTTGGTCAAAACGTCATCGTTGGATTTATCCAAAATTTGTTTCTGCTTTTCTAAAAAAAATTTATTTTTAGCCCATCTCTCTTAAACTTTCAATGATCTATTTTTCTTCTCCAAAAAGCTCTGTTTCATAGATCCGTTGTTTAATTCTCAGATCTTACAAATTAATAAACTTAGATTCGTATGTTTATGATCTGATTTTGAATATAGGCGTTCTTCTGTGGATCAAGGTGGTTTCTTTTTTGGAAAAGAAAAAAGATGAATCATTGCAACCTTCAGCAGAACGCCTTCATGTCTCGTGAAGAAATGATGGGATTTGATCATAAGGATCTTGTCGTTTGTCCTAAGCCTCGTCGTGTTGGTTTACTCTCCAACAATGTTATTCGTCCTCTCAGATTACACATGAGGTAATCTAAAGCTTCCTCTTTTATTTTGATCATGTAACCAAAGTGTTTTATCATGAACCTTTGTTTTTGGATTTTGTAGTCAAGCTGCGACTGATTTGTGTGATTCTAAAGCTTGTGCAGAGCTTATGGACATTATTCTCAGAAAGGTATATGCTTCTTATTACAAATAATCCTTAGATCTGACTTTAAAAGCTGCCCTTTGAATGTTATCTGTTATAAGATTCTGATTCATGATCTGTACAGGAGGATAATGGAACAATAGGGCATATATTGTCATCATCATCAGCTGTATCTTCATCGCCACCATATTTTCCCGGTTCACCACCAAGCAGAGCAGCTAACCCATTAGCTCAAGATGCTCGTTTTCGAGATGAGAAACTCAACCCAATCTCACCAAACTCTCCTTTCCTTGAGCCCAATTCAGCAACTGGATTTACGTCTCCATCATCATCAGCTTCATCTCGTGGTTGTGTTAGAATGAAATTCGGACTTAAACCACCTGCAGTTAGAGTAGAAGGATTCGATTGTTTGAACCGTGATCGCCAAAACTCAAGCATCACTGCCATGGCTTAGTAGACCAAACAAAAAGGAACTCAAGTGTACATAGAGATTCCAGAATCATTCACCAATGCCTAACAAAGGAGGATATGATAACAAGTGTTGCTGCTACTATTAGTACTACCATTTTTGAAGTAAATGAATATGTTTTTTTGGTTTCTCATGTTTTCCTAAGAGAGAGAGAGAAGAGAAGCAAGGAGGAAGATGAAGATCAGTTACTGTATTTATAACTGTTTTATTGAAGTTAGTGTTTGTATATAAATATGCAGTATTTAAGAAAAGAGTCAAATCTCTATGTATTTGTTGGGTGTTTTTCTGGGTCGTGTGGACCTTTATTAATGTTATATATATAGTATAACTTAAGGCTGAAGATTAGAAGAACAAATATGTAAAATTTTCTTGGGAGAAAACCTCTACTCTTATGTATTTTTATCTTCTTTCTGAGAAGATCACTATTGTGTATAGTAGTAATGTTTCTTTAACCTCTTTGTGATTCTATGTTATCATGCATACCATTAGAAGATAAGTTATGTGCTCTCTTGCATTTATTGGCACATCTCTTGCAGTTTACAAACAAAACTGTAATATATACTACTAATAATGAATTGTTTAACCAAAAACACCAATTAAAAACTACTCTTAAACTTACCACTTATGTATTACTGTATAATTTTCCCATCATTAAGATATATACTATAAATTAAATAATTGGATCAACTACGAAACGAAGATCACTGAATTCAATCGACAAATAAATGCTCCACCGGTAAAGTGGAATTTACTAATAAACCAGAGAAAACACCAACAATGGAGGAAAGTATTACGAGAAGCTGTACAACAGATACTTAAGAACGCTGAATACACAGGCTGATATTTTAGTGAATGAATAATACTATATCTCATTTATTATTTCCTCCTCATTGTATTACTAATGCTCTGTATTACGAAATTATCTTCATCCTCGGTACAAAGTTTAAAAGTGTTTTGAAAAAAAAAAACAGACAGTTATTGTACGCGCCAAGACAATTAACCGAACAGACACATCTGTTGAATAAAAAAAATCAAACTTACTAAAACGACCATTAACCGCCACAATTTTTTTCCTATGTCTCTTGTCTCTCAATTACAAAACCTAATCGAACCGAAACATTTCTTTTCTCTCACTCCTTGTTCTTCAACTCTCAAGCATCACCCAGTGCTCGAGAGAGATTTTCTCACTCTTTTTTTGGTATTACCCTAAAAAAAGTGAGAAAGCAATTACAAAAAAGAGTGAAAAGCAAAAAAAAATGTCGAATGATGATCCAAAAAAATCATCCACTCTTGAAGACAAAGATGTTGAAGATCTGTTCAATGATCCACTTGATGTGTTCGAGTTTACTGATGAAGAACTCAGAAATGTTTTATCCAGTCCTAATCAAAATCTCTTTGAGTTAAATCTACCTACTCTTGATCCTCCTCAAACACCATTCATGGAGATTAACGAAACTCATTTGATGCATAAACTTTCGCTTTCAGTTAACGATACTGAATGTGACAACGATGATGTTATTATTAATTGGGACATGTTTGAACCATCAAACTACAACAACATAGACTTTAGTACCCTAGGAGAGATTGGTAATGAATCTAATGATAATAATGGTATCACCATTGTTGGTGAAACTATTACAGGACTTGAAGTGAGTACTCAAGTTTTAGGGGATACTAATGGTCCGAACTTTGAAACCGGTGGTCCATCAACGATGCATGTTCCGGTTAGACCAACGGTTTCTGATGGAAGTTTCGTATGCACTTGTTGCACTCTACTCCGAGTCTTAGTGCATACAAATGGTATATATACATATTTCTTTCGTTACTATTTACGTTAAGTGAATGATTTTGATTGGTTATTAACTATATTCTATGATTTATATAGGTCATGATACGAATAGACTTACTATTTATGGAGGCATTGGTTTTTTTTGCCATGCAATTCTCGAAACACAACGATATGTTGGTAATATAGAACGTCAATACCAAACATTTCATTTGAAAGATTTGACGATGGATGATGTGGGGAAGTTTATAGAAGACTATTGCTTACAGACCCAATACAGTGGGTTATCACTTGTGGAAGATACTTATTCTTCTTTCTATCAAGCGATGAATCCCAACTCCATCTCTAACCAGTCTCTTATCGAGCCTGTAATGCCATCTCAGAATGATGTTACAATGGCTTTACCTACACCAGATGAAGCCCTCACTGTGCCACCTGTGCCGTTACATGGTGAACCCACCACCAGTTCGGGTAAAGGAAAAGGAAAGAAGAAAACTCGTCTGGCTTCACAGGTTTGTCTCTTATATGATCTGTTAGGGTTACCTTCTTTTATTGTATAGGGATAAGAACATATAGGTTTAGGGTTGAAGACTTGTTACTTGTGCTATAAGTAAGCCTTTTTGTAAGGTGATTATATATAAATGGGTGACTAAACTTGTAGTTAGGTTTCTTCCTAGATAGTTACTGATCTACTGTTTGTGATTCATGTGCTGAGGATATGTAAAAAGAGAGAAAGAACAGCGAAGATGACAGTGAAGGATCTCAGTAAGCATTTTCATATTCCAATCGTAAAGGCTGCTCAAACATTGAATCTATGTCCCACAGTTATGAAGAAGATCTGTAGGAAGGGAGGCTTAATGAGATGGCCATATAGGAAAGTAATTGAATCAAACTAATCCGCTTTTTAGGTTTCCTTTTTTGTTAAACTATTTATATGTTTTAACTGATTTGTAGTTAAAATCCATAGAGGATCAAATAGCGAGATTGAAGAATGTGGAACGCACGGCAGAGGACAGTGAAACTAGGGCTCTTGTTCAACAGCAGATTGAACATCTAAGGAAGAAAATTGCTGACATTTGTAGTGACATACTCAAGAACTTTGATAAGTAAATTGTGTTTTTCACTAAAATGTTTGAGATTTTTTTTTTATTTACGGATATTATTAATAAGAGTTTTGTTTAATTATGAGCTGCATTGCATTTGGTTGTTGATTGATTGTAATGTGACATCAGAAGTCATAAACAGTTACGAATTAATGAAAGTAAAAGATACGAGTATTTTATCGTTATTACGTTTTTGTTGTATAAATATAGTTTACGTAAATTGATTAGTATGTTTGTCGTTTATTAATGTGTTCAGCGAATACAGTGAAACATTTTTAAATTAATACTTTTGATAAATTAATAAATATTATAAATTAATAAAAAATTTTGGTTTCGACTTAGGTCAATGTAAAAAATAACAAAATTCGATAAGATAATAAGATAATAATATTTTTGAAATTTCCATGTAAAAATATAATCACAATAATATAATATATTAATAATTATAAATCTTAAACATATATAACTAAGTCAATTTAGTAAAATATGATTTCAATGTTATTTGTCTTTTATTTAAGTTTGAATCTCGTTAGATCTCTTCCCTAATTTTTTAATTGCATTAAAAGTTGTAAAGAGTTCTATACGCTATAATTACTTTCATACGCGTAACTGGTTTAAAAGATGATATAATATCGTCTTCAATTTTTTTATCAGCATTAAAGACATAAGACACAATTTCTTCTAAATTCTGAAATTCTGATCATGAATTATTTTTACCCGAATACTTGAGTATGTTATTAAAATATATATTTTATTCCCCTAACTAAAATTATTGATCACAACTTCAAGTTCATGAATGTTATTTTCATAAGTTTAATTCTTCTAAATTTTTTGAGGCACAATCTGATCAAATTTTATAGTGTCAATTTTTTTTTACTATTATCACTTTATGAACATTAAATATCCAAACAAAAATTATAAAATTGATAACATTTATTTAAAGCATATTTAAAAATATTATAAATAAAAAAATATTTAATGTTAATTAATAAATATTAATTAATATATAAATTAATATCACGATAAATTAATAAAATATCAAAATTCCTATATTATTAATTTATAGAAATTTTACTATAAATACGTTTTCGTAACAATTTCTTCAAAAAATAAATCTTTAACAAAATAAAATTATTCATTAGTTTTAAAAAGCTGGCAGCGAAAAGAACCGCTCATTAATAAATAGTAAGTTATGCATAAACCCTTTAACAAAAAACAATCGAGTTTATTACTTTCCCGAGAAATTGGAGTTTTTACGTTTGCTTGAAAATCTTATTATTATTTTCATACTAAAAATGATTAGTGTGACCAATGAATGACTAACACTAACTGATACACCAAATATTTATGTGGTGTAATTACTTGCACAATAATCAGTAACCAAAAATATAACCATCCATTTTTTATTTATTTGATGATTAAGTTTCCAAAGTAATCGTATTTTAAAGGATATATATCTACTAATAAAAAAATTCAAATAGCCACAATACTATATCAGTGTGAAATAAAATAAAAATTTCATAAAAATATACTACCTCTAGTTCCATATAAATATTATTGTATTTTTTTATTTTTTTTGGTTCTTTTTAAATGTTATTTTATGTTTTGAATGCAATTTTGAGCTCATATTTCTAGTTTTAACTTTATTAATTTACTTAAATGACTAATAATTTTTTATTATTATATTAATGAGGGATAAAATAGAATAATTAAATTTTTTTTTAATTTGTGTGTCAAAAAGTAGAATGACACTTATATGGAATCAGAGGAAGTATTAACTATTTACTAATTTTCACAAAAAAACTTATAATTTGTGGATACATGAATCAATTCTTTATTCTATTATAATACTCAAATTTTTAAATTGAATTAATTTAACATAAATTGCTTTTATTTTAAAAATTAGAAAGAAAAAAAATTATTGAGCTACAAAAATAATGTCATTTTTCAAAACTTAAAAATCACATGTAACAATTCATTTTTATTATCATCATAGTTTTGAATTTCAATACTAACATCATGTTAAACGACGTCGTTTAATAAAATCAGATTAATTATATAAATAAAATACAAATATTTAAAGCAATAGACGTTTCAAATACATTTACCGATAATATGGTGAATCGGCCAAATGTTTAAATACGAGAAAATCGCGCATTAAATTAAGTTAATTTAAAAAAATATATTTAAATTGTAGCTTTACAACTATCACATATGTTACGTATAATAGTTTATATGCTTTTTAATAATTTTTTAATTTAGTTGATATTATTAGATATACAAAATAGTTTTTTTGTAAAACCTAGAAGTTAATACAATTTCAAATTTGTGTTTTCTACTCAAAAAAAAAAATTTACATATTTTTAAATACATACAATTTTTTTTTTATATGAAAATTAATAAATATACTTTGGTGTATTTTACACAAATTTTCCCAAAAAAATCAAATTTAAATTAAAACATAAAACCACTCTTCTCTTGAATATTTATTTTTGTAATGTTTATTTTTTTGCTTCCCTCTGTTTCTTACTCTGTGTCCCGAAAATCCAGGGGCTATCTCATACCTCCACTCTTCCTCTCTAACGCCTTCAAAATAAAAGCTTCCTAATTACTCAATTCCACTTATTAAGTTCACAAACCTCTTTCTCCTAAACTTACTTGTTTTTGGAATCAATTGAAAGAATCAAGATGAGAAAGAGCTGTAATGGATGCAGAGTTTTAAGAAAAGGGTGTAGCGAGGATTGTAGTATAAGATCATGTTTGGATTGGATCGAGTCTCCTGAATCTCAAGAAAACGCAACCATGTTTCTTTCTAAGTTCTATGGTCGTTCAGGTCTGATCAACCTCATCAACGCTGGTCCTATTCATCTTCGTCCTGGTTCGTATTATTAACCGTTTGGTTCGGCACTTTAATGATGTTTTTTAATCGATAAGTATTAAATTCTTTGCAGCGATATTTAAATCACTGTTGCATGAAGCATGCGGGAGAGTTGTGAATCCGGTTTACGGTTCTGTTGGTTTATTGTGGTCGGGAAATTGGCAGCTTTGTCAATCTGCCGTCGATGCTGTTTTAAAAGATGAGCCTATCACGCAGATCGCCACGGACACTGTGGAGAACGGCCATGTTCTGCCGACAAAAGTTTGTGACATCCGCCATATATCCAAGGAAGAGAACACTGTCACAAATGGCTCGAGGCAACGGAGAAGATACAAGACTCGACGGTCTAAACGCGTCCCATCCAGTTCGATGGAAGCGGAGGAGGAGAAGAAGGATAATGAGGCTAGTCATGACTCGTCGTTGAGCCATCAGTTTGAAGGGGAAAGCAATGGAAAAGAGACGGTGAATTTCCCGGTCGAGCTGGATCTGAAGCTGGGAACTAAACCGGTGTTGTCACGTGCGGACCATGTTGTACCGATTAAGAAGAGGAAGACTGGTGTGTTTCGCACGTGTCAGGTGGAGGAGGATATGTGTAAAGAAGAAGATTAAGCTTATGCACTATAATAAGCCTCTTAAGTCATGAACATCTTCTTTTTTTTTTAATTTTTCTTCTTTTCATTTGTTTTTTTAATATTGGTACTCTAAAAATATCTGAATAAAGTAGTATATAATATGTAGAAACTTATTTAAATTACATCAATAATAAAAAGAGTTGTAGACTCGGACATGTATTACGTACTTACATTTGTTGCTTTAGTACAAAATTTGACAAATTTAAAAGTTAAAACACACAAAGAAACATTACAAAGGGTAATGGGCTTATAACGGATATATAGGCCCAATTGTAGACGAGTTTTCTGCATGATTGGCAAATAGTCTTTATTGCAGTTGACACCAAGCGTTACATTACACTAGGATGAAGTGAATAAGGTTGACTTATGTAACGGACTAACTTGTCAAATTTGGTTCCTTGTTCAAGTAGGAACATTTTATTTGTGGGATGGATCTTCCTGGCCTTGTTCTGTTTTATTATGTAGTTGGTGACAGCAAAACGCTATGACTTATATTTTTGTAGAATTTTATTAGTGAAACTGAAGACTCTTGTATATTGATTCGCATGTTAGTTTGTTGTTTGAAGAAATTTGCAAACTATGAAGGGATGTGTAGAGGAGGTGTGACGGCAAAACCTACCAATTTTGTTGATGATTCGAGACAACAAAGTCGACTTCTTACGCATACTAAACGAGGAACCCCTTTAAACGATTAAAAAATGGTCTTTATGATTCGGAGACTCAAGCGAAACCAAAGCTTTTGATTATTTTTATTTTTTTTTGGATTTTTGTTATATGATTTAGTCGTAGCCAATGGGAATAGGCTTCACCAAGCCCAAATCTTAATTTGTCCATCTTATCGATCACTGAACCTCTCAACATAGGTGTGCCTATAGGGTTATTAAAAAGGCATTCGCCTTAAACCTCACCAAATTTTAAAATTTGTTAGTATTAAATTTTAAAAATTATTAATATATTATTAAAAAAATATACATATATTTTAATATAGTTTTCTTTTAGCTTAAAAATTTATTTATATATTAAAATTCTAACATCCTATGTTCTGATATGCTGGTGAATGAGAAGAGGGTTAAGACATTTGATTTGGCTACCTATGTCACCAAAGTGCATTTATCTTTCCGGTCAACCACTCCTTCAGAACTCTGCAATTAAGCGTACTTGGGCTGGAGTAATACTAGGATGGGTGACTTACCGGGAAGTGATTGTCGATACTGTATAAGTGAGGACAACGCACAGGAAAAGATCATGTGCTGATTTGTGCTGATTTGTAGGGACAGTAAAC